>PVLC010016334.1:0-16365 GCA_004027655.1 Graphiurus murinus
TTGGGAGGCTGAGACAGGAGGATTACGGGTTCAAAGCCAGCCTCAGCAACTTAGTGAGGCTCTCAGCAACTTAAGTGAGACCCTGTTTCCAAATAAAATATAAAATAGGTCTAGGGATATAGCCTGGAGGTAGAATGCCCCTGGGTTCCATCCTCAGTACCACAAACAAAACAAAACAAAATAAAAATAATAAATAAAAAGCATTTACTTTATTGAGAATTTTTTTTGGGGGGGGGTTACTAAAGGTTAAACCTAGAGGCATTCTACCTCCAAGCTATACTCTCAGCCCTATTTTATTTTTTATTTGGAAACAGGGTCTCACTAAGTTACTGAGGCTGGCCTCTATCCTGCAATCCTCCTATCTTAACCTCCCAAGTACTGGGATGACAGCTGTGTACCACCATGCCTGGCTGAGAATTTTTATTTCCTAGTAAAAATTTATCTGGAAGCTCTGTTGCCAATAACTGAACTTCACAGATATTTCCTAGCATGCAATGTTTACATTTCCATAAAGCTAAATTGCCTAAAGCTGTGATTTCTTTCCTTTGATCATTTGGCATACTAAATGAAAAAACTTTTGAAGCCACGCTTGGAACACTGGATGCCTCATCTTACCTTTCTTCCTTGCTTTGACAGCTTCTTCCCACAGTCTCAGGGTCTCTACCTGCTTCCCTTGCCAGCTTGTCACATGTTGCTGCTGCTGTTGCTGCTGCTGCTGCTGCTGCTGCTGCTTCTGATTGCTGGTCTCTTCACTCATGCACGCTATTCCAAAGACAAACCAGACACACTATTTACCTTGAAAATGTGTGGTGTGGCCATTCTTTTCAAAATCTAAAACTTAAATACTTTGAGTCCTCATGCCTCTGTAACCTTTATCATTTAATTAACAGCTCTTACTACAGTGCATTTTTTTTTTCTGCTTGTGTCTATACTGTTCAAATAAACTGACTAAAAAAAAAAAAAAATCAAAGAAACTAGGTAAAACCAATATAAAGAAGAACATTCTTTGCTATATTAAAAAGCAAGTTTCTTTAAAAATGGAAGTTGGATAATAGCATGGACTCATTGATGTTCATTAAAATATTAATATTTGTTTACTTAACCACACACTAAAAGTTTTGTAAAGTTAAAGTATAATATGCTAGATAATAAAACCAATGTACTGAACAAAAAAACAAAAATGGATGAGATTAAAACACATTAAGCTTTCTTTCCCATTTTTTTTTTTAAATTTAACATTTCTGCTGGGCAAGGTCGTACATGTCTATAATCCCAGTACTTGGGAAGCTGAGACAAAAGGATTGCAGGTTTGAAGCCAGCCTTAGCTATTTGTGAAGCTCTCAGCAACTTAGAGACAGTGTTTCCAAATAAAAAATAAAACTGGGTTGGGGGCATAGCCACAGGTAGAAAGTCTCTGGATTCTATCCCCAGTACCCCCCCCCCACACACAAATAAATAAATAAATAAAATAAATCTGACATTTCTGTTGCATGAAGTGCATGTATAATAAGATGTAGAATTAGGAAAATACTTTCTTCTAGTGGTTAGTACAATCTTAAAAAAAGCCTGGGTAAATCCAAGTATTAAACTATATCCACAAATCTCCAGAATATTGTATCTTCGACTCTGAATTTAAGACAACAAAGCATTTAAACCTTAAAATGGATATGAAAGCTGGGTGTGGTGCATGCTTGTAATCCCAGTACTTAGGAGGCTGAGACAGGAGGATGGAAGGCTTGTGGCTAGCCTCAACAACATGAGGTCCTCCACATATTTCAAAATAAATGAGGTTGGAGTTACAGCTCAGAGGCAGAATGTTCCTGGATTCAATCCCCCATACCACAAAAAGAAAGAAAAAAAAAAAAAGAAATATATATGATATTCCATTTCTGCATAAATTTGGGTTGTAAACTTATTAACATTGTTTTCACCTTTTAGGTTATTAAGTATTATTATAATACAATCTGGAGTTAGAAGGCTTGAGAATCTTCCTTTTTTTTTTTTGTGGCACTGGGGATTGAACTCAGGGTCACCTCTGAGCTACACCCCCAGCCTGATTTTATTTATTTGAAAACAAGGTCTAAGTTGTAGAAGGCCTAGCTAAGTTACTGAGGCTGACTTCGAAATTGTGATCCTCCTGTCTCAGCCTCCCAAGTACCGGGATTACAAGTGTGCACCACCACGCCAAGCCAGCCCTAATTTTTTTTTTGGAGTACTAGGGATTGAACTCAGGGGCAGTCTACCTCTGAGCTATACCCCTAGCCCTATTTTTTATTATTATTTTTTTTTTGCAGTACTAGGGATTGAACTCAGGTGCGTTCTACCTCTGAGCTATACCCCCAGCCCTAATTTTTATTCTTTATTTTGAAACAGGGTCTAAGTTGCGGAAGGCCTCACTAGGTAGCTGAGGCTGGCTGCGAACCCGGATCCTCCAGTCTCAGTCTCTCGAATGCTAGGATTACAATCATGTGCCACCACGCCTGGCTTCCTATTTTTTATTCTTTATTTTGAAACAGGGTCTCACTAAGTTGTGGAGTGCCTCACTAGGTAGCTGAGGCTGGCCTCGAACCCGGATCCTCCAGTCTCAGTCTCTCGAATGCTAGGATTACAATCGTGTGCCACCACACCTGGCTTCCTATTTTTTATTCTTTATTTTGAAACAGGGTCTCACTAAGTTGCCGAGTGCCTCACTAGGTAGCTGAGGCTGGCCACAAACCCGAATCCTCCGGTCTCAGCCCCCCAAATGCTAGGATTACAAGCGTGTGCCACCACGCCCGGATCCAGCCCTAACTTTTAAATAATAACAGTTAGCCAGGCATGGTGGTGTATGCCTATAATCCCAGTACTTGGGAGGCTGAGACAGGAGGATCGCAGGTTCAAGGACAGCCTCAGTAAGTAGTGAGACTCTCATCAACCTAGTGAGATTCTGTTTCAAAAAATAAAAACTAAAATAGGGCTGGGGTTGTAACTTGGAGGTAGAATGCCCCTGGGTTCAATCCCCAGTACACAAATAAAATAAATAAAAATAAATTGCCTAGTATACTATACAGCTTCCTAGAATGGTTTCTGCTGCCTCAACTCTAACACACTGGAGCTTTTTATTCAAACCCTGAGGAAGAAAGAACATACTAGCTGTGAAACAACTGCTCTTCTGGTATGGCTGTTATTAGTAGACAAGAATGGGTTTGAAAACAAAATTAGTGGGGAATTTGTCAATGCTGTCTGTATACATGCATATAAAGCAGAGTTTGACACTAACATACTCTCTCCATTAATGGCTGCACATTTTCGTGACAGGAGGAAACATGTAAAACGACCTTTGATAGAGTCCTAAGAGCACAGTGAGAATACCTTTGATATATTTTTTAAAAATCCAGATTTCATCAATCTGAAGTGAAAAGACAATCTGAAACATCACCTACTTTTACTGATGCCCTGTTTACATGTATTACAGTTGATACTTTGGCTCTGCCCATGCGTCTTTAAGTGGCTGGTGATGTATGCTGCACTCAGGAGCTTCCCACAGATGTTACACGATACCTTGCCTTCGTGGCGCACCATGTGTGTCCGTAGTCTGTCTTTGGTGGCAAAGGCAGCAGTGCATGTCTGCATGAGGGAGGAAAACTTTTTTTAAATATAGACTATCCTGTTCTACTCATTTTAAAGTATGTTATATTCTATGCATTACTCTACTGAAGTCAGCCAGCTAACTTAGCAAGTTGAATTTTAATTGCCTGTGTTACTTAGAATCATAATCATACTAAAATATTTGGTGAATTTTACTCTTCCATTTGGGGGGAAGAAACTATCAATACAGAGTAAAGATGTGAGGACTACAGTCAGTTAAACCTGGATTTAAATTGAACTTCATAATTTACTAACCAGTGTAATATATATATATATACATATATATATATATATATATATATATATTTTTTTTTTTTTTTGCAGTACTGGGGATTGAACTCAGGGGCATTCTACCTCTGAGCTACACCCCCAGCCCTATTTTTTTATTTTTTATTCTGATACCGAGTCTCACTAAGTTGCGGAGTGTCTCACTACGTAGCTGAGGCTGGCCGCGAACCCAGATCCTCCAGTCTCAGCCTCCCGAATGCTGGAATTACAAGCGTGCGCTACCACGCCCGGCACCAGTGTAATATTGAACAAGGTAGTTAACTTATCTGACTGTTTCTTCATCTGTACAAAGGGGATAATAAGACCTATCAAAAAATTACTGGTGGATTAAAAGTCTGGCACACATAGCAAGCACTCACTCAATGAAACTAGCTTCCTTCCTCCAATTATTTTTCTTAGAATTCAAATCATTTACTTACTAAAATCAGTCATTAACAAACTTAACTGAAAGGAGCACTAAATGACTTCCAGTAACAAACTAGGATTAGTGATACCTAAAATAGTAATGTGATTTAGCAAAATCCTTAACCTTTTCATTACCATAACTTATGTAAAATAAAATCAGTAACCTATGAATATACTTCAAACAACTAGAAAATAATCATATTTAGGTAAGAGGAGAGAAGAATCTAGTCAGTGATAACATTTTGAGGAAAAATCCTTTTTTTTCTATTACAGATAAAGCATCCTTAGTCATCAACTCAGGAATTAACTTAAAACCTTTGATTCTTTTATTCATTTCAAATAGTGAAAAAGTTTTGCAAGACTATAATTTTTCCCCTCTTATATAAAAAAATGCTATTGCCCAAAGAATGGGAAATGTAACTTAACAAAAACATCACATTTACATTTTTAAATGATCATGCCCTATAGAAATAGAAGCTGTCATTTACATTTTATAAAACTAGAATTCAAACAGACCATATTTATTTAAGTCAGTGATTTTAAGACTATTCAAGAATGGTAAGATTTGACTGGCTCAGACCTTTTAGATAATGCGCATTAAGTGCTACACTAAGGATAAGTCATTTTAACTCTTACTTGGCATTTGAAGGGTCTTTCTGTTGAATGGACATGTTTTACGTGACAGCTTAAGTGGTCAGGCCTGTGAAAGAGAGTTTCAAGAGAAGATGTAATGGAACACACAGAGAAATGCTTATGTGATGCTTACATGCTTGGCAGATTGTGGAGGAGAGGCATATTTTTTAGCAGAATTACTAATTCCGCCTCTCCCAGTGCAAGCCTCCTTACCCCTCATACCATAAACAAAAGTCTTAGTCCTTTAACAGTTTTTTCACCAACATCAAATCATATTAGGTCTTGATTCTTTACAATTACAAAATACCCAAAGTTTTAGTCTTAACACTTACCAGGAATAGCTACTATTATGTAAATTCTAGAAGTTTTTTTTTTTTTTTTTTTTTTAAGCCAGGCATGCATGGTGGCGCACACTTGTAATCCTAGTACTTGGGAAGCTGAGACAGGAGGATCACAGGTTTGAAGCCAGCCTTAGGAATGTATTGAGGCTCTTAGCAATTTAGCGAGACCCTGTTTCTAAATAAAACAGGTCTGGGGCTGTAGGCAGGAGGTAGAAGGCCCCTGTGCTCCATCCCCAGTACCATACACACACACAAAGAGTTTTTGTTTTCTTTTTTTTTTTTATTGAACCCAGGGGCATTCTACCTCTGAGCTATACTTCAGCCCTATTTTTTATTCTTTATTTTGAAACAGGGTGTCACTAAGTTGTGGAGGGCCTCACTTAAGTAGCTGAGGCTGCCAGTGAACCTGTGATCCTCCTATCTCAGCCTCCCAAGTACTGGGATTACAAGCGTGTGCCACCACACCTGGCTTAATTGAATACATTATGATGTGAGACTATAATGCACCAATAAAAGCATATATATATATATATATATATATATATATATATATTTTTTTTTTTTTTTTTTTGCAGTACTGGGGATTGAACTCAGGGGCATTCTACCTCCGAGCTACACCCCCAGCCCTATTTTTTATTCTTTATTTTGAAACCGGGTCTCACTAAGTTGCGGAGTGCCTCACTAGGTAGCTGAGGCTGGCCGCGAACCCGGATCCTCCGGTTTCAGCCTCCCGAATGCTGGGATTACAAGTGTGCGCCACCACGCCTGGCTTATATATATTTATTTTTTGCGGTTACAAGTGTGCACCACCGTGCCTGGCTTCTAACAAAAGTATATTTAAAATAAAATAAAAGCCGGGCATGGTGGCGCATGCTTGTAATCCCAGTACTTGGGAGGCTGAGACACGAGGATCCTGGTTCGAGGCTAGCCTCAGCTTCTTAGTAAGGCCCTCTGCAACTTAGTGAGACCCTGTTTCAAAATAAAGAATAAAAAAATAGGACTGGGAGTGTAGCTCAGAGGTCATGCCCGAGTTCAATCCCCAGTACTGCAAAAATAAAGAAAGAAAGAATAAAAAGAAGGAAATCCTGGCAAAATATGAAAATTAAATACAAAATACAAAAGTTTTTTAAAAATGAAAATTATTGAAATTTTAGTGCCCAAAGAAAAATAGGAAAACAGTCTCCTAAAAGTTTCATTAAAAGTATCCAAGGGTATCCCAACTTCTTGGAAATACGTTTCTTTGATTTGTACAACGAACCTCATTTCTAGGTCCCCAAGTGAATTGGAAACTGGTGATTGTAGTAATAAGAAGTATCCATGTGCTAAAAGAAGGCCTGAATCCGAGGTACTTCTCAAATGAAATAACAGGCTAATCACTATGTCACCATTTGTCAACCACACCAAACTGGAATTAGACCTGGAGGCATAATATTTATCTATCACCAATCTTCTCTAATAACACAGGCCTGCCCACATCTATTCTCACATACACCTTCTAGATCACACAGAGACAAAACTGAAGTTCACTGATAGCCATTAATGAAAGAAACAAAGCAAAACGCAGTACCTCGAGAAGCCTTTCCCACAAACACTGCAAGTATAGGGTTTGGTGATGCCTCCTTCATGAGACCTCACATGGTAAGTCATCCGGTCCTTCCTCTTGAAGCGCTGATTGCAAATAGGACACTCGAAGGGCTTTTCGTCCGAATGGGAGAGCTTATGACGATTGAGGTGGTACACATCTCGAAAGGCCTTCCCACACATCTCACAAGCATGGTTCTTCTTGACAGGCTTACTGGGTTTCTTGACAGACTGGGTCACAGGCATAGCTGTGGTGCTGGCACTGCTACTGGGGTTAGTGCCCGAGGAAGATGTAGTGACTGTTGACAAGATGCCTGCAATGGTGGAGACCAACGAAGTTCGGCTGCTGTCTCCAGCGATGGTGGAGATAAGGGGAACCACTGTGGTGGGGGTTTTCTTTGACCGGGACACCAACTTGATCCCTGTGTGGCAGGACTGGTGGCGCCTCAGGTGATAGCTGTCCCTGAAAGCTTTACTGCAGTAAGTGCACACAAATGAAGTTTTGGGTTTTTCTTTTTTAATTCCAATGGCATCCTTTAATGTTTCTGGTGCAGCCTGAGGTTTCTGAGTTATTGGAATTGGAAGCAATGGTTTCTGATCAGGGGGCTCCACAGCAGAGCTCAGGAGAGGCAGCAAGCTGTTCTGTGCTGCCTGCTGTTGGTGATGGGAGGCTTCATGGGCCTAAAACCAAACATTTACACTTGAGAAACTCAGCCTCTCACAATGACCTTCAAAATTCAACATGTTCCAGACAACAGAGACCAGAAGAAACAGTGTGGAAGAGCCTGTGAGCTACTCTACAGCAGAGATCCAGCAATCACCTAGTTATTCTCAAAGCTCCAAGTACAAAGCATTGAAAATCACTGTGCAGAAAAAAAACTTTTGCAACTAAGTTGCTGACAGTGATCTTGCTTTCAAACAGCTGACTAAACTATGCACTATCCTGGTTCATAAGGGACATAGTAGCTGATAGCTGATGAAATCAGTTTGCATTAATCTGTCAATGCTGAAAACAAGTTTAAATAACTTGTCAAAAAAAATTACACCCCAGACCTATAAGTATTTAACAGTACCTTATGGCAGCAACACACACACACACACACACACACACACACACACACACACAATCATCTACTTGTCTTAGGAAGGAAAAGTACATCACTGTCTTTCCATCAGAAAAAACATGAAGTGATTGAGAAAGGGGCTGTTGCTAAGTGATGAAAGGAATCTAGTTCTCCAAATACATATGCTAGTTGTGAAGTTTACTTTTAAAGTTTTCACTTTACTAAAAGATTTGGTTGAAATGAAACCTGCTATTAATCAACATGGAAGGCATCTGTGAGGGTAGCCCATGGCAAAACACCTGTCAGTTGTTTCACAGGTCATTTAATTTTCCACTAGACTCTGCATCCTTTAGCGACACTAGCTGTTTAAACCCTAACCTCTCAGAAAGACTACTAAGAAAAATAAACAAGCAAAAATAAACTATAAACACTTTAGTTCCTTTCATGTTCTTCATCTTCTAGCAGTTGTAGATTTCGATAAAGGATTAGACATTTGCTATTATAATGTGCTTCTCTACTCCAAAACTGGGGGCTGAACCACTGTCTGGAAATTTTTTTTAGTTGCACTGAACCCAAAATTTCATTGTTTATCAGGTTCTTGGTATATGAATACTCCCTTGGTTTTCTTTAAAAATTCTCCACACCTCCATATTGATACACATTTAGGAAATGATGGAAAAGATTCTTGAAATAGTTCTTCCTAATATGATGTTCTTTACTAACATTATTTTTTAAACGCTTGAGAATGATCCCAAGTCCCTATGCTTGAGTTTTGTTATCCTAAAAGGACACAGGCACTTAGAGGTAAGAGTTACAAGTGTTTTAAAGCATATAATGTCCTAGTAAGGGCCCACCCTATCATCTTAAATACTTTAGACTGTATTTACTCTTCTTACACTATAATCACTTGATTAGCTAACTTGATCAAAGAAGAAAAAACAAAGAAACACACAAATACACCCAGCCTCTCCCCTGATATATAAGAGCATCTACGCATTCGGGAGGCTGAGACCGGAGGATCCGGGTTCTCGGCCAGCCTCAGCTACCTAGTGAGGCACTCCGCAACTTAGTGAGACTCGGTTTCAAAATAAAGAATAAAAAATAGGGCTGGGGGTATAGCTCAGAGGTAGAATGCCCCTGAGTTCAATCCCCAGTACCGCAAAAAAAAAAAAAAAAGAGCATCTACTACACATTGCTCCATGTTTACACAAAGCTAAGTCCCAAATGATTAGGAGGCATGGTATCCAGAGTTATCAGTTTCAATTTAACAATTTTGATTTAAATATCCTTTGGGAGCTGGGCATGGTGGCGCACATCTGTAATCCCAGTACTTGGGAGGCTGAGACAGGAGGATTACAGATTTGAAGTCAGCCTCAGCAACTTAGTGAGGCTCTGAGGCTCTCAGCAACTTAGCAAGACCCTGTTCCCAAATAAAAATAAAATAGGGCTGGGGGTATAACCTGGAGGTAGAAGGTCCCTGGGTTCCATCCCTAGTACCAAATAAATAAATAAATAAATAAATAAATAAATAAATAAATAAATAAATAAATAAATATCCTTTAGGTCCTGAAAGCACTCTCAGAAACTGTGATTACTTATGAGTAATTTTTTAGACTTAATGCTCATAGTGAATTACAATCCACTTTTAATCTAATTTGTGGAGCTCCTATAACTGGTAAGGTCTACCTACCCAGGTGACATTAATAGAGACTTTATAGAATCTGGACTCTAATCTTATCCCTTTTCCAACCTGGCTGTAGAATACCCAAGTTTCCATACAGTATGCAAACAGTTAATAGTTGAAGAGCACTCAAGATATACAATTTCAAAGGCTAACAGATCAGATGGTAGGGAATGCAAATCTTCTGGACAAAGTTCAAACTTATAACATTTTGAGACATTTTTCAATTCTAAACAACCATTAGTACCATGGAGTACTACTAAAAGCACTTATTGCCATTTTACCAATTCAGATGACTGTGGAACATTAAGTATTTTTACAGCACTGCTAAAGCTTACTCTCAACATAAGGTTCACACCCAGTCCCTGCTTCCTGGGTAAAATGCTCCCCACACTTCTCCATGAAAACTTCTAAGAAGAGAACTGGGTTTTCCCAACTTGTTCTCTGGGGGAGACACAGGGTAAAGTAACAACTACAGCCTGCCTCCATTTAAGTGACTTATCTTTAACATGTAACTTCTAGGTAGGCTTTTATTTGACTGGCAACATCAAATCAAAGTTTTAATTTTATCTCCTATCTCTTTCAAGCACAAGGCTTTTTAAAAGCCCTGCCCAGGCTTTCAGTCTTCTGGGCTGGCAAAAAACAAAACAGAAATGTTATTTCATCACCCAGGGTGGTAGGATATGGCACCATGAAATCTCCAGTGCCAGAGGGTAAAAGATTTTGTACTGAAACAAATTAGCATCCGTGAGTCATATCTTGAATGTCCTGTTAGGAGAATCATCCATCAAACATTTTAACAGACCTATGGCTTTCACTTTCCACCAGGTTATCTGGAAAGCAAGTAGGTATTAAATTATTTTAAAATTTAAATTCAAGCTGGGTGTGGTGGCGCACACATGTAATCCCCGTACTTGGGAGGCTGAGACAGGATCACAGGTTCGCAGCCAGGTTCAGCTACTTAGTGAGGCCTGACCCAGACCCTGTTTCCAAATACAATAAAAATTAGGGCTGGGAGAGTAGCTCAGAGGTAGAATGCCCCTGGGTTCAATCCGTAGTACCGCAAAAAAATAAATAAATCCAACAGAGTGCTCCAAGAAGCAATAGAGTTTAATAGTTTAATTCTTCATTTCCCCAGTGAAAGTTATTTAAAAACAGAACTGATTAAATCTATTCATATCTTTCCATAGAAAAGACTATTCTCTTTACCCACTTAACTGTCCTCAGCCCTAAATTATGTTTTCCAACAATTATCTTGACACACACTGCCAAACCCAGGACCATATATCAACTTTCACTCTTTTCCATCAGGTGAAGGAAGAAAAGATTTTAATAGCTGAAAAAACATATAATATAAAGTCTAATTAAAAAGTCGATCAATAAGTACTCCGCATTTGCTTTATCCAGGGAAAGAATAATTTTTAATAGGTATTGCAAAAGATCTTTTAACTAGCTTTTCAAAGATGAGTTATGGGTTGTTCCTTTACATAAAGAACTCTTGTTTTCTTCCATGTCCATTGAGTTTACAGACACCAGGTTTGATATAGTTTTAATCATCTGAAAATCACTCTTACAACCCATCAATCCTTTATTTTAAAATGCCTGAGAGCATTGGATACCTCTACACCAATGTGGATGTCAGCTAGTTATATATCCTCTCTTTTCCAATGCATTCTGAGGTTAATTTATCACATTATTATCAAGCTCATCAAAGCACAATAAAACAATACTAAACCAGAATGAGAAAAGGTGGAAGTTCATGAGCTCCACATTTTGGGTATTTTCACCTGTAAGAAGCCCTAATATATTTCAACAATTACTTAAAAATCAAATTGACCACATTTGAAATATGTCTTAAAACGATAAACCAGGTCTACACAATAGGTAATTCTGAATTCCCCAGTTCCCTATATTAACTCCACTAGGATGGGATCAAAGACTGGAAGGATAATTTTTTGAAAATTCTGCATCCATTCCTGGTTAGCTCTGAAAGGTCTCAAGCGTCCAAGAAACGCGTTTGAGATTTCGCGAAGTATTCAAACAAGAAAAGTAACGCAGTGAAGCGGGAAAGACGCACTTCAAAGTGACGAGCTTCCTAACCTCCTCCGGTTCCGAAGTTTCCCGGTGAGCTCATCGCTACTGCCCACTAAATGCTTGGTTTGCAAATAGAAACCAAGCAGAAAAAAAAAAAAGTTACAGTCTAGATCTTCCAAACAGGGGCCCCCATCTAAAGTGGAAGGCCAGAGGATGACCAACGCATCGGCTACAGTCACTTTTAAGTTTCTTGCAAAAAGCGAAGACCAACACCCCAACGAGTGACTCATCGGGGGCTTTGTAAGCGCACTTTGTTTGCGCTCTCCACTTTCCGTCTCCCCACTTGGCTGAAGGAAACGTTTGCGCGGGTCGCGAGAGGAAAGCGCTCGATCGGGAAGAAGTCCGGCCTCCCCGAGTCCCGGCCCCCGCGGCTCGCCGCCGCTCCCCGCCCCGCCCGGCCGGGGGATTCCCCGGGCTGAATGGGACGGCTGGAGCGCTGGACAGCGGGACCGGGTGCCAGCTGCCAGGACTCGGCTGGGCTGGGGGGGAAAAAAAGGGAAACCTAGTGAAAAGTTTGGGGAGGGGAGCCACTCACGACACCCCAGCTGGGTAAACACAGGGGCGGCGGGAAGGGGGAGTGGCGGGGAACCCGGGGATACCCGCTATTCGCGGGATGGAAGAGGAGAGTCAGAAAGTCAACACACACGCAAACATACAAAAAGACAAGAGAGGGAGGTGAAGAGAAGGCAGCGCAGCGAAAGATGGATGAAGTGTGTGCGGGGAGGAGACTCGGGGCAGGACCTGGGGACCCCGCACCCCGCAGCGCGGTCGGGCCCGGCGCGCGGTGGCCGAGCGGCCCGCGCATTCAGCTGCCGGCGCCCTCCTTTCTCTGGGCCGCGGGTGGTGACAGCGACCGGCCTCCTCCCTTCCCCTCGGGGCGGGAGGGGAGGGTGTGTGTGTGCGTGCACTGGGGGGGCCCGGGATTCACCCCGCGGCCTGCTCTCGCCCCGCACCCCGCGAGGCCGCCTCCTTTCACCTCCACGGCCCCGCTCGGCCGGGGCTGGCGGGCGGAAAAACAAAGGGGGATTAAGGCCGGGCCGGAGCGCGGGGCCGGGAGGGAGGAGGAGGAGCGCCCGCCCGCCCGCCCGCCAGCCCGGGCCCGGCCCCCCTGTCCCCCCGGCCCCCCCGGGGGGGCCCCCAGTACCTGGAACAGGAACGCGGTCCAGTTGGCCTCCATGGCTGCGGCGGCCGACCCCCCTCCTCCCCACTCCCCCCGCTCGGGGCGCCTCCTCAGCCGGAGGAGGCGACAACAAAGCGGCGGCGGCGGCGGCGGCAGCGGCAGCGGCGGCTCCTCAACATGGCAGCGCCGAGCGCGGCCACTTCCGGTAACCTCCGGGACGCACCACCGCGGCGGCGAGCGCGGGCGGGGGGGGAGCCCCGGCCCGGCCGCCGCCGCCCCCAGCCGCCCCGACCCCCTCGGCGCGCCGCGGCCGCCGGCTCGCAGGCTCGCGGCTCAGCCAGTGCCCGCCGGCGGTGGGGTCAGCGCCCCCGCGGGGGGGCTGGGGTGGGGCCGGGGGCGGGGATGGGGCGCGGCGTCCCCCCCCGCGGGGGTGTGTGGTGCTGCGGTCCGCGGCTCCGGCAGCTGGAGCAGGGGGAGCTCAGGAGAGAAGATGGAGGACGCCAGGGTCTGGCGCTGGCCCGCTGGGCACAGCTGGGTCGTCTCGCGTGACTCCGACTCGGTGCCCAGCAGCGTCGCGTCCCTACCAGACCGTCGGCGGAGGGCACAGGCCGCGGCAGTCACCTGGCTCTTCAGCCACTCATCCACAGCACAGCTTCCACCTCCAAATTGGGGGCCGCGCCTCCGACTTGCAGTGTTTGTCCCCTTTGGCATTTCATTCCTGGCTGGCTCGGCCCTCAGCGCTCTCACTATGACATCCCATCGCCCTCTGAGTGGCCTTCCAACTCAGGCAAGGAATCCCACTGGGGTGCAGCCTCAGATCCTCTGTGTGGAGGGAGACACTTCCCACGCATAGAGATGTCATTACTGGGTTATTCTGGGGTGAAGGGCTGAGCTTTCCCATCCTCCCCTTCACTCCAGATATGAAGTGAAATTCTACCCGGAAAACCCCTCCTCTCCCGCCAAAAAATAAAAACAAGTACAGATGTGAAATCATTTTAGTCTTTTAGTACATTCTGCTTCCTTCAACCCCCAAAACAAAAAACGAACTTTTGGTTGGACATTGGAGATGTCGCTGAGGTGACCCCAGCCTGTTTGCAGTTCCAAGTCTTCTGTGTAGGCGTCACTGCTGCCAAACTTGGTAGATGAAGAGCCTGTATGATGTCCTGAACGTTTTCTATCCTTTCCTCACAGAAGTAGCAACTGGGAATATTAGAGACAAGCTATTATTAAACAAGTGTCTCTAGTCCAAGAAATCTGTTGTGGGGGAATGAGGGGACAGGCTATATCAGGGTTATTTTTATAAACTATAGTTAAAATAAAAAATATACTCAGACGGGTGATTTTTTTTTTTTTTTTTTTGGTACTGGGGATTGAACTCAGAGGCATTATACCTCCAAGCTATATCCCCAGCCCGATTTTATTTCTTATTTGGAAATAGGGTCTCACTAGGTTACTGAGGGCCTTGCTAAGTTGCCAAGGCTGGCTTTGAACCTGCACTCGCCTGTCTCAGCTTCCCAAGTACTGGGATTACTAGCCTGTGCCACCACGCCTGACTGGACACATCTTTCAAAACTGATTTTTTTTTTTTTTTTTGCGGTACTGGGGATTGAACCGAGGGGCATTCTACCTCTAAGCTATACCCCCAGCCCTATTTTTTATTCTTTATTTTGAAGCAGGGTCTCACTAAGTTGCGGAGTGCCTCACTAGGTAGCTGAGGCTGGCCTCGAACCTGGATCCTCTGGTCTCAGCCTCCCAAATGCTGGGATTACAAGCATGCGCCACCACGCCTGGCTAACTGGCTGATTCTTATTCCTTCCCCATTTATTTCCCTCCAGACACTTCTAAAATTTCCAGACACATCTCCAAATTTCCCTAGTACATATACAATAAAAACAATATGTTCACAGTAATAGAGGTATAGTAATTTGACAGTCTGTTTCTTCTCTATCCAATATACAAGTATATCCATCCCCCCACTCTTTCCATCAGTCACCAGAATGAAGGGGCCGAAAATGTTGGTCTGGTTCCTTTTAAAGCCGATTCCCCCATTGGATACTGCCTGGAGGCCTTGGGGATGACTGAGAAGTTCTGAAGTTTGGATCAGTAGCAGAAGCAGATAACACCAGGGAACCAGTTAGCCTAAGACAGGAAGGGACAAAAAATGACGAGTTTCTGATTCATTCTTTAGCTAAACTACTATGGTGGTCCCTGTGTCTCCTATAAATGTCCATCAGTATCTTTTAGAAAGAAAAATAAAATGATTTAGGAAGGCTAAGTTTATATATACATGCAAGCTAAAGTGGGAACCAAGATGCAAACCTAAGGAGTTAATAAAGTAAGCTAAAATCTTTCTGTTCTTGCTCTGACCTTGGACAGTCTTTTATTTTCATTCTTCCCTGCCCTGACATATCACTTCTAGGTCTCTGTAATGTATTGCCTCAGTTTTTCTCCTCCCCAGCATAGTCTGTTGTCTTTCAAACTGGTGAAAATGAAGCTTTAGGATTAGGAAAACTAGCACTAATTAGCATTATTCTAATGACAATATTGTGGACTCTCTTGAACTTACTCTGAAATGTAGAATCACTTTTCATCAGCGATCTTTCCCACAGCATCTTTGGGGAGGGGTTTCCCCACTAACAGGAAGCAGAGGTCAAGTGAAAACAGTCCAGTTCTCATTACTGAAGAGCTGGAATTCAGAAGTATCACTTTTCTTGAGGAAAATGACTATCTCTTTCCTTAAGACAAAACCAAAATTCCTAATTGTTGCCCAAACTCTCCCGAGTAAGAAGAAAAATTAACATTTCAATTAGGATAAAAATTTAAACACTGGGATATTTTCCAGAAGGAAAATACTTAAAGAAGCCAAGCATGGTGGTGCACGCTTGTAATCCCAGCATTTGGGAGGCTGAAACTGGAGGATCCGGGTTCGCGGCCAGCCTCATCTGCTTAGTGAGGCTCTCCACAACTTAGTGAGAACCTGTTTCAAAATAAAGAATAAAAAATAGGGCTGGGGCCAGGCGTGGTGGTGCACGCTTGTAATCCCAGCATTTGGGAGGCTGAGAACAGAGGATCCGGGTTCGAGGCCAGCCTCAGCTACCTAGTGAGGCACTCCGCAACTTAATGAGACCCGATTTCAAAATAATGAATAAAAAATAGGGCTGGGGTTATAGCTCAAAAGTAGAAAGCCCCTGAATTCAATCCCCAGTACTGCAAAAAAAAAAAAAAAAAAAAAAAAAAAAAAAAAAAAAAAAAAAAAAAACAAAACTTAAAGTTTAGACCATGTACTCAAAAACAATCAGCTCTTTTAAAAGAATATAATCAAATCAGTTAAGATCAAAGACTAAGAAAGGGCATTTCTACCTTTAGGGACAATATCTTTAACGACACAAAACATGAGCCCCTCCTCAGGCCAGCTTCCACAAACCATATACTTGTGGTTCAGTCAAAAGACTACAAATGTCTACATATAGTAAATTTATCTCTATTACTAAACTCAACTTTCAGTGAATGGATCAATGGACATGATGCATA
>PVLC010016334.1:16465-35717 GCA_004027655.1 Graphiurus murinus
TGTAATCCCAGCATTCGGGAGGCTGAGACCTGAGGATCCGGGTTCGCGGCCAGCCTCAGCTACCTAGTGAGGCACTCCGCAACTTAGTGAGACTCGGTTTCAAAATAAAGAATAAAAAATAGGGCTGGGGGTATAGCTCGGAGGTAGAATGCCCCTGAGTTCAATCCCCAGTACCGCAAAAAAAAAAAAAAAAAACATTTCTAAAATATAAAAGGTGCTAAGTAGATACCTTTATTGGTGCTATTAAGAGGTTCTAGATTAACTTTAGGACTGGGAACTGAGGATAATCCTCGTACTTTTTTTTATGGTACTGGGGATTGAACTCAGAGGCATTCTACCTCTGAGCTATACCCACAGCCCTATTTTTTAGTCTTTATTTTGAAACAAGGTCTCACTGAGTTGCGGAGGGCCTCACTAGGTAGCTGAGGCTGGCCATGAACGCAGATCCTCCGGTCTCAGCCTCCCAAATGCTGGGATTACAAGCATGCGCCACCACGCCTGGCTTATTCCTCATACATTCAAAGTGACAGGTTTTCTCTCATCCCTCTCTCATTCAAATGCCTAAGATATATGGCTAAAAGACTGATACCTGACAAAGGAAAATGCCTATTAACATTTGTTTTTTTCTGCTGAGCCCACACCTGTAATCTCAGTACTTGAAGGGTGAGACAGGAAGATCACAGGTTTGCTGTCAGGCCTAACAATTTAGCAATTTTTTTTAATAAATAAAAAATAGGGTTGGGGGTATTACTCAGAGGTAGCATGCCCCTGGGTTCAATCCCCAATATAAAAAAAAAAGTAGATAAATTAAAAAAAATTTTTTGCAGTACTAGGGATTGAACCCAGAAGCATTCTACCTCCAAACTACACCTCCAGCCCTATTTTTTTTCCTTCCATTCTTTATTTTGAAACAAGGCCTCAAGTAAGTTGTGGAGAGCCTCACTAGGTAGCTGAGGCTGTCCTTGAACCTGTGGTTCTCCTGTCTCAGCTTCCCAAGTATTGGGATTACAAGTGTGAGTCATCACGCCTGGCCTCAAAAAATTGTTTTTCTAAACTGACCTCTTTGACCCATACCTGTAATCCCAGCTACTCAGGAGACTAAGGCAGGACGATTACAATTTCAAGACCAGCCTGGGCAATTTAGTGAGATCCTGTCTCAAAATAAAATTTGTAAAAAGGAGTAGGGATATAGCTCAGTGGTAGAGCACTTACCTAACATTCATGATGCCCTGGGATCAATCCCTAGTATCACACACACACACAAAAAAAAATTGTTTAATGATTTTTAGGGGGCCGGGGGGATAGTGGGAATCGAACCCAGGAGCATTCTATAAGGAGCTATCCCTCCAGTCCCCTTTTAAAATTATTGTTAGCCAGGTGTGGTGGCGCATGCTTATAATCCCAGTACTTCAAAGACTGAGACAGGAGGGTCACAGGTTTGCAGCCAGCCTCAGCAACTTAGCAAGACCATTTCCAAATAAAAAAAAAAAATAGGGCTGGGGATGTAGCTTGGAGGTAGAATGACCCTGGGTTCCATCCCCAGTATTGAGCCTGGCGCGGTGGCCCATGCTTGTAATCCCTTATTTGGGAGCCTCGATTTTTTTTTTTTTTTTTTTTTTTTTTTTTTTTTTTTGGTGGTACTGGGGATTGAACCCAGTAGTCTACCTCCAAGCCACACCTCCATTTTAAGTTGCAGAGGCCTCATTAAATTGCTGAGCTGGGCATGGTGGCACAAGCCTGTAATCCCTGTACTTGGGAGGCTGAGACAGGAGGATCACAGGTTTGATGACTGCCTCAACAAGTAGTGAGACTCTCATCAATCTAATGAGACCCTGTTTCCAAAAAGAAAATCAAGCTCGGGGTGTAGAGATCAAGCCGGGCGTGGTGGCGCACGCTTGAAATCCCAGCATTCGGGAGGCTGAGACCAGAGGATCCAGGTTCACAGCCAGCCTCAGCTACCTAGTGAGGCACTCTGAAACTTAGTGAGACCTGGTTTCAAAATAAAGAATAAAAAATAGGGTTGGGGTATAGCTCAGAGGTAGAATACCCCAGAGTTCAATCCCCAGTACCACACACACACAAACAAAGAGGGATCAAAGATATATAAACAATACTGTAATTATTGTGTGTGTGTGAGAAGCTTGTTTTTCTTTCTTTCTTTCTTTCTTTTTTTTTTTTTTGTGGTACTGGGGATTGAACCCAGGGGCATTCTACCTCCAAGCTATACCCCCAGTCCTATTTCGTAATTTTTATTTTGAAACAGGGTCTCACTAGTTGCAGAGAGCCTAAGTACCTGAAGCTGGCCGAGAACCTGGATCCTCCTGTCATAGCCTCCCAAGTACTGGGATTACCAGTGTGCGGCCACCACGCCCGACTTGGAGACTTGTTTTTCTAAAGACAACTTTTAGCAATTAGAAAGCTACAGGGTAAACCAGGCATGGTAGTACACTCCTGTAATCCCAGTACTTAGAGGCTATGACAGGAGGACTACAGGTTCAAGGCCAGCCTCAGCAGACTAGCAAGAGGTTCAGCAACTTAGCAAGTCCATTTCAAAATAAAAAATAAAATAGGACTGGGGTGGGGGGTGGCTCAGAGGTAGGACACCCCTGGGTTCAATCCCTAATACCACATACACAAAGAAAGTTAAGAAAGGATCAGGGATATTTCCTTCCTAGTTAGGAAAGGACTTTATAGTCCTGTGACTATATTAAGTATCTGCCCGGTGTGGTGGCGCACGCTTGTAATCCCAGTACTTGGGAGACTGAAACCGGAGGATCCTGGTTCTCGGCCAGCCTTAGCTACTTAGTGAGGCCCTTTGCAACTTAGTGAGACCCTGTTTCAAAATAAAGAATAAAAAATAGGACTAGGGGTGTAGCTCAGAGGTAGAATGCCCCTGGGTTCCATCCTCAGTAACACAAAAAAAGAAAGAAAAAAAAAATGTATACATTAGCCAGGCGTTGTAGCACACGCTTGTAATCCCAGCATTTGGGAGGATGAGATCGGAGGATCCAGGTTTGAGGCCAGCCTCAGCTACCTAGTGAGGCACTCCGCAACTTAGTGAGACCCTGTTTCAAAATAAAGAATAAAAGGATATAGCTCGGAGTAGAATGCTCCTGAGTTCAATCCCCCAGTACTGCAAAAAAAAAAAATTAAGTATCTGGATTACAGATTTGTGATCTTTGGATTACAGATTTAGAATCTGCTATTGTCAGCCGGGTGTGGTGGGGCACGCTTGTAATCCCAGCATTCAGGAGGCTGAGACTGGAGGATCCGAGTTCTCGGCCAGCCTCAGCTACCTAGTGAGGCACTCCGCAACTTAGTGAAACTTGGTTTCAAAATAAAGAATAAAAAATGGGGCTGGGGGTATAGCTCGGAGGTAGAATGCCTCTGAGTTCAATCCCCAGTACCGCAAAAAAAAAAAAAAAAAAAAAAATTAAAGAATCTGCTATTGTCAATTACTTGTCCCCAGGTAAGACTAGTCAACAAACCCAAAACAAAGCTTTCAGTAGAGAATATCTACTTAGAAGAAACTTCAGATTGGCAAGTGAATAGATTAACTGTGCAGAAAAGCCAGAACTGACAATTTACAGATCTACTAGTAAAAACTAAGACTATAAACCAGGCGTGGTGGTGCATGCTTGTAATTCCAGTACTTGGGAAGTTAAGACCGGAGGATACAGGTTCGCGGCCAGCCTCAGCTATTTAATGAGTGAGATCCTGTTTCAAAATAAAGAATAAAAAATAGGACTGACTGGGGGTGTAGCTCGGAGGTAGAATGCCCCTGGGTTCAATCCTCAGTACCGCCAAAAAAACAAACAAAAAACCAAGACTATGATATTTAGAAATACCAAAAAGCATTGGTCAGGAAAGGTCACTTTCTTCAATATCAGCTTCTATGGAATTAAAAAAAAAAAAAAAGGAAGCACACTCATACTAGCCCCAAAAGAGCTGCATCTTCCCAATCCTCACCAAAAATCCCTAGGCCTTTCTGAAGGAAAGCACAAGTAATCCCCCTCCACTATACTGAATAACCACTCGTAAGAGCTTACAGCCACTTGCTGTGGCCCACACATGTGGTCAGGAGTTGGCCTTGTGTTTCAAGTCTACCACCTAGTATTTTAACAGGCAAAAGAAGGAGAATCAATGAAAGTTTTCCCCCAGATACCTAAGTTCTTTGATAGCTGAACACAGTCACAGTGAACAAAGGATGGAAAAAAATCTACCCATTTTCCTAACAGACACTGAGTTCAACTGGTAGTAGAGGATTCTTAAGCATTCAATTGTTTCTAAGAAGGGTAATATATCCAAGACTCCAAAAGTGAGTCAGAAGAAACACAGTTATCACTTCAACTCTTCTTGACTGTGGCAAAACTAATGCTAAAGTCTATTAGTTTCAGCCATAAAGCATTTGTTCAGAAATATTAACTTCCATTTTATAACTCTTGAATGACTGACAAAGAATATCCACCCAACAAATAGCAAGCAAAATAGCATGGGCCAGAAGCAGGAAAGAAACTAAGACCAGTCAAAAATACACCAAGTAAGAAATTCAATACAACTGGAAAACATACTCTCAGGCACCAACATTTCTCCTTTGGACACCTGTTCCTTACTGCCCTCAGATGCCCCAGCTCTGGGGTAATGACTGAGCTTGAAAAACAATTGATACTTAACAGTCACACAACCATAGTTGGCCTAAACCAAATTTTAGCCTCAGGTACAACATCATACTAATAAATAACAACATAAACCAAATCCTTAAAGCTGCTGATATGAAAAAGTGAACAACTTTTCAGTGGCTACAGCCTTCACTCCAAATACATTAAGAGGGATATAATGGCACTAAACAGTATTGCAATACCCACCTGCATTGTAAAAAATCTAAACATGCTATTCACATGCAACAAAACAAAACATGCTACAAATTGTAATGCCTTTCCAAATGTTCTTGTGGAAATAGGGGCAAGGCAAAAAACCTTACCTCATGAATATCCTATACCTAAACTGCAGTAGAAACATTTCTCATCCGTTTCTTTGCCACTCGGTCAATTTGATGTTCAGCGGGGGTCTTTCCATTCTTGGCAGTCAAGAAGGAATGACATAGGTGTTAAGTAGGTTCCCTGTGTGAAGGAAGTGAGTAGCTTTGACCTAAGCATTATCTGATATGACATCACAAGATTTGCCAGACTAAGTTTTGGGAAGGCTGTTCCATTCTGGGAAGCAATATGCCAACAGACGGCAACACAAGGCTAGTATAGCATAAGATCTAGCTAAGATTCCAGAAAAGGGAATTAGCTCTCTTAAGGATGTTTCTTGACCTTAAGTCTCTACCTAGAAGTCATCTAGTCCAGGCATTAAAATCACGGAGGGGCCACAGTGGTGAGCTAGTTATTAAAAGCTCTAGCGAGCGTGGTGGCACACGCTTGTAATCCCAGTATTTGGGAGGCTGAGACTGGAGGATCCAGGTTCCCGGACAGCCTCAGCTACTTAGGTCTTCCACAACTTAGTGAGACCCTGTTTCAAAAATAAAAGAATAAAAAAATAGGACTGGGGGCGTAGCCTGGAGGTAGAATGCCCCTGGGTTCAATTCCCAGTACCACAAAAACAAACAAATAAATAAAGAAAATAAAAGCTCTATACAGGGATAAAAGTTGTACTTGGCATTTAATCTTTGTGTATAATATATCAAGCTTACCTAGTGTCTGCAAATATTTCACCCTTGGTTGTCTGAGCATTTATTTGTAGTGAGCTCTCTATTAGATCTGAGGAAACAAGACAAGAATTCCAGGATTCCAGGAGGGTAGACAACCCTTGGTTGTCTGAGCATTTATTTGTAGTGAGCTCTCTGCTAAATCTGAGGAAACAAGACCAGAATTCCAGGAGGGTAAGGTACTGACCCGATAAACAACTTACTAGGGTATACAGGGAAGAATCTAGATTTTTCCTTTGATGTAATTTGATCTCTTTAACACAGTACACAAGGGTCCTCTCAAGTAGCTGGCAGAAGTTAGTTAACTCTCTACTCCTAGGGCCTGACCCTGCCCTCTGCTTTTTACTGACCTTATGTAAGTTCCACTCCCCCAGCTTCCAGCTGTTTCCTCTTATTTCTCTTGTTTCCTCTTTATCCTCACCTCTCCTTTCACTTTCTCCCCCTTTTCATTCAACAATGAATGCTCATGGTACAGATGGTAAGTAGCCAACCCAAGCTAGTGAGAACACTTCCAAGCAAGCCCAGAAACAGGCCATACAGAGAGAAAGAATACAAGTTTCTCAGGCGGGCATGGTAGCACATGAATGTAATCCCAGTACTTGGGGAGCCGAGATAGAGACAAGAGGATCACAAATTCTCGGCCAGCCTCAGCTACTTCGTGAGGCCCTCCACAACTTAGTGAGACCGTTTCAAAATAAACAAAAATAGGGCTGGGGGTATAGCTTGGAGGTAGAATGCTCCTGAGTTCAATCCCCAGTGCCGCCCCCCCCTCCCCAAAAAAAGACAGCTTAGACACAGCCAAAGTGAGAATTCTAACATAGAACAATATATTAAATGTTTTAAATGGCTTGCCCTGCCAGGACACCCTAGGAAATAACTCCCCAAATAACAATTTTTTTTTTTTTTTTGCGGTACTGGGGATTGAACTCAGGGGCATTCTACCTCCGAGCTATACCCCCAGCCCCATTTTTTATTCTTTATTTTGAAACCGGGTCTCACTAAGTTGCAGAGTGCCTCACTAGGTAGCTGAGGTTGGCCGAGAACCCGGATCCTCCGGTCTCAGCCTCCCGAATGCTGGGATTACAAGCGTGTGCCGCCATGCCCGGCTGTGAGATACTATTTCAAAATAAGAAATAAGTAGGGCTGGAGGTATAGATCAGAGATAGAAATACACCAGTGTTCAATCTAATGTAATAATAAGCCAGTTATACACATTTGTACAAAATATTTAAGTACCAGTAAGGAGGCAAATTTTCCAAGCTATTTGTTCCCTCATCAATACCAAATCAGAGACTATCTCATTTGCTCTTACATAAATGATAGCTTTGATCCTGTAAATCATTTAGGATGCTAAATATAAAAATTGGTACGAGGCTGTACATTCAGGCTAAGTGGAAGGTTGCTTCACCCTGGCTTAACTCATCAACCTAGACTGGCAATGATTCAATCTGATTTTGCTTTTTTACCTCTAATTTACTATACTCAGCTATTAAAACAAATGCAAGCTATGGTGGCACATGCTTATAATCCCAATACTTGGGAGGCTTAGACAGGAGAGTCACAGGTTCCAGGATACCCTCTGCAACTTAGTAAGAGCCTGTTTCAAAAGCAAAAATAAAAAGGGCTGGGGGTATAGCTAGGAGGTAGAATACCCCAGGGTTCAATCTCCAGTACAAAAAAAAAAAAAAAAAAAAAAAAAAGTTCCTAAAACAAATGCAGATTATAGACATTTACCCTTTCAGAGGTTCTTCTGTATATTACTATCTTTGGTAGGGCTGCTGCCTGTTACTAAGTGGCTAGCCAGGCCTGAGCCACTGTGTGACCTGCTGTCCTTCCATGGGGCTAGTTTCACTAGGATAGGGCAAGGGCTTCTTTCAGAGATGGCTTTGCACTGCACACTGGAAAACCAGGAAGCCAAGTATCCTGTTGTTTTGGGGCTCGGCTCTAGGCCATGGCCATTCTAACTAGATAAACTGGTCTGAAAGAGTCCCCAGCTCCCAGGGTAAGAACGTGGACAAAAGACAGCACCATGGGACACCCTGGTGGCCCCAGGTAGATATTACAGGTGGTGGTCACTTGGGTCAGGCTTATCCTTGCCTTGTAATCCCAGCATTTGGGAAGCTGAGACTGGTGGATCCCGTTTTGCAGCCAGCCTCAACTACTTAGTGAGACCCTGTTTTAAAATAAAGAATAAAAAAAATAGGGCTGGGGGTATAGTTCGGAGGTAGAATGCCCCTGAATTCAATCCCCAGTACCGCAAAAAATAAAAAAATAAATAAATAAATAAAAGTTCCAAACTGAAAAAGCAGCCTGACTTTAACAAAACAAAAACCAAAAAAGCACTCATAGCACTCACATACAGGGCCTGAAATCAAGTTTTGGGCCTGCTACTTAACCATCCATGAGGCCATTTCTTCAAAATGCCAAATGAGGCTAATAGCACTTGAAGATTAAAATGAATCAAAACCATTATTATTTCTTTCTGGTACTGGAGATTGGACCCAGGGGCATTCTACCTCTGAGCTACACGGGATTAAAAGTGTGCACCACCAAGCCCAGCTTTCAAAGTTATTATTTTAATAAACAAGAAGCATTTGTCCTATGGCCTTGCATTTTCCCTCAAAAATTTCCATTAGAAAAGGTAGCAAGGGCATAAACCCTTGAGGTTCAATGGACACATAGCATCTCAGAACTTAGGTATGCAGCACGCTTGTTTCAGACCTCACAGTTTTTATTCACAAACATTTATTAAGGTGTGTACTAGCATGCTGGGCATCTTGGGAAAAATTTAAAACCACAGACCAAAAAGAGTTTACTATGTAACTGGGGGAAACAAAACACACATATGAAACTACAGAACAATTTAAAAGGAACATAAAAGCACATGCATAAACCAGGCATGGTGGCACACACTTGTAATCCCAGTACTTGGGAGGCTAAAACAGGAAAACCGCAGGTTCGTGGCCAGCCTCAGCAACTTGTGAGGTCCTCCGCAACTTAAGTGAGACCCTGCTTCAAAATAAAGAGTAAAATAGGGCTGGGGATATAGCTCAAAGGTAAAATGACCCCTGGGTTCAATCCCCAGTACTGAAAAAAAAAAAAAAAAAGCACATGCATAATGCAAAAATGCTGAAGAAAAGCTTAAATAGTATGCTGTTAAAAAAAAAAAAAAAAAAAAAAAGACCTGTCACTAAGCTGATCAGGAGGAATGAAATATTTTTTAATAGCTAAAGGAATAGGGCTGCTTATGGGATTTGGGGCATAGTAGTTTTATATATATATATATATATATATATATATATATATATATATATATATATGCTGGGTCTCTTGACTTTTGAGAAAACTACTTAGGCTGGTTGGTTCTCTATCCGTCTAAAGACCAGGGTCCCAACCCAACAAAACAACACACTATTCAGTCTTTTTGCTCTAAAGAACCCCTCTTCCAGCCGGGCTTGGTGGTGCATGCTTGTAATCCCAGCATTTGGGAGGCTGAGACCAGAGGATCTGGGTTCTTGGCTAGCCTCAGCTACCTAGTGAGGCCCTCTGCAACTTAGTGAGACCCTGTTTCAAAATAAAGAATAAAAAATAGGGCTGGGAGTATAGCTCGGAGGTAGAATGCCCCTGGGTTCCATCCCTAGTACCACAAAAAAAAAAAAAAAAAAAAAAAAGAACCCCTCTTCCCCAAAACACTGGGGATTGAACCCAGGAGCTCTATACCAGCTACATCTCCAGCCTTTTTTACTTTTTTTGAGATGGTTTCACAAGTTGCCCAGGATGGTCTCAAACTTGCAGTCTTTCTGCCTCTTAGCCTCCCAAGTAGCTGTGATTATAGGAATGCACCATGGTGCTAGGCTCATTCTAAATAAATCTTTATGTATCAATCTCTAAGGGTAACTGATAAAAAAAGAAAATGATTCAACCCCAGTGAGGTATCTGCAGGGATTCTCATTGAGGTAAGTCAGAGGTCAGTGACCTAAGGCTTCCTGTTAAGGATCAAGCTCAAGCATGACATAAAAAGGAGAGCCCCCCTGCCCAAGCAACTTCTTATAGTAGACAATGCCATCAATTCTTGATGATCTATATGAAATAATTGTGCACTGCTTACTACAAAATAACTTTTGTACTTTGTAAGACCAATTTTGGGGGCAACATTTACTTTTCCAATTTTATGTGATACTTAAGCTAGCATTTATATTTCTTGGTTTCACTTCCAAGGAAGAATTATTTGATCTACAGTCAGGATTAAAATACTTTCTCCAGCTGGGCGTGGTGGCACACACTTGTAATCCCAGTACTTGGGAAGGTGAGACAGGAAGATCCGGGTTCATAGCCAGTCTCAGCTATTCAGTGAGGCCCTCTGTAACTTAGTGAGACCCTGTTTCAAAATAAAGAATAAACAATAGGACTGGGGGTGTAGCTCGGAGGTAAAATGCCCGAGTTCAATCCCCAGTACTGCAAAAAAATAAATATTTTCTCCAATAATCCACTCACAGTTAACCAATAGTTTGTGTATATACAGATTTCTATGGCACTATGCTTTTAGGGAGTACTATTATTTCCATCCCCTATCAATCAATATCAAACTGTCAATATTGCATTTGACTCATTGGGAAATACTACAAAAATTCCTTTGGATAGAAATTATAAACACGTACAAAACATTCAATAGTAGTAAATTGTGAGTGGACCAAATTCATCTTGAAGAGCTATTAAAAAGCTTTAGAAATGTGCTTTTTAAAGGTTCAGGAATAAAGTGACTTGAGCTGAACCTTTGAGGGTAGTTAGAATTTTTTTTTTTTTTTTCAGTACTGGGGATGGAACCTGAGGGCATTCTACCTCCAAGCTACAGCCCCAGTCCTATTTTTTATTCTTTATTTGGAAACAGGGTCTCACTATGTTGCGGAGGGCCTCACTAAGCAGCTGAGGCTGTCCTCGAACCTGGAAGCTCCAGTCTCAGCCTCCCAAATGCTGGGATTACAAGCGTGCGCCACCAGGCTCGGCTTCCTGCTTCAAATTCTAACTACCAAGCCGGGCGTGGTGGTGCACCCTTGTAATCCCAGCATTTGGGAGGCCGAGACTGGAGGATCCCAGTTTGCGGCCAGCCTCAACTACCTAATGAGGCACTCCGCAATTTAGTGAGACCCTGTTTCAAAATAAAGAATAAAAAATAGGGTTGGAGCTGTAGCTTGGAGGTAGAATGCCCCCGGGTTCCATCCCCAGCACTGCAAAAAAAATTGAAGCAGGAAGACTGCAAAGGGAAGAAGTGGGTGTCTGAAAATAAACAGCTCCAAAAAGCAAAACCAAGTATGGTATTCACCAGAAGATGTGATTTAAGAATAGTGGTAAGTAGAAAGTTAGAATATAATCCATCATTGATTGATACTAGGGGAGTGACAATGTCTTAGGGTCAGGTTTAATAAAGACTGGAGTCACTGACACCCACTAAAACACTTAAGTAATGCAGCTGGGTGCACAGGCTAGTTGACAAAATCTCCAGTTTGGCTACACATGTAGTAGCATTAGGGCTAAGATGAACTTGATGACTATCATCTACAACAGTTTAGTACAGGGTTTTAGAGGAGAAAAGAGCCATTTTAAAACTTTCTTTGTAGCCGGGCGTGGTGGCGCACGCTTGTAATCCCAGCATTCGGGAGGCTGAGACCGGAGGATCCAGGTTCGCGGCCAGCCTCAGCTACCTAGTGAGGCACTCTGCAACTTAGTGAGACTCGGTTTCAAAATAAAGAATAAAAAATAAAAAATAGGGCTGGGGGTTTAGCTTGGAGGTAGAATGCCCCTGAGTTCAATCCCCAGTACCGCAAAAAAAAAAACAAAAAACAAAAAACAAACCAACTTTCTTTGTTGTTGCCAGACATGGTGGCACACACTTGTAATCCCAGTACTTGGGAGGCCGAGATAGGAGGATCCAGGTTTGCAGCCAGCCTCAGCTACTTAGTGAGGTCCTCCACAACTTAGTGAGACCCTGTTTCACAAAATAAAGAATAAAAAAATAGGGCTGGGGCTGTAGCTTAGAGGTAGAATGCCCCTAGGTTCAATCCTCAGTACCACAAAAACAAAACAAACTTTCTTTGTTGTACTGTTTCCTATACTGCTAATCAACATGTCACATTTCTAGTTGTAAGATGTGGATGTCAAGTTAGTATTTGGCAACTCAAATTTCTAGGCATGCCACTTACTTCAGCCTAGGGCTTTCCCAGGCCCATTTAAAGGTTGTAAGTTCCCTTTTATCTGACATGTTACAGTCCATTCCTATGTATCAAATCTTTACCTGCCAGGCCACGTTTGTAATCCCAGTACTTGGGAGGCTGAGACCCTACTTCAAAATAAAGAAAAAATAGGACTAAGGGTGTAACTCAGAGGTAGAATGCCCCTGGGTTCAATCCCCAGTACCAAAAAAAAAAAAAAAAAAAAACAAACCAACCTTATTAGCTCTTCCCCTTTATGAAGGGAATTCTGGATTCTCATTTCTGGCTTCAAAATGCCTCCTTCATAAAGTAAACTAGTAAAGGGATTTCAGAAAGCAAGCGTGGTGGCGCACGCTTGTAATCCCAGCATTTGGGAGGCTGAGGCCGGAGGACCCAGGTTCTCTGCCAGCCTCAGCTACCTAGTGAGGCACTCTACAACTTAGGGAGACCCGGTTTCAAAATAAAGAATAGCATTTGGGAGGCTGAGACCGGAGGATCCGGGTTCGCGGCCAGCCTCAGCTACCTAGTAAGGCACTCCGCAACTTAGTGAGACTCAGTTTCAAAATAAAGAATAAAAAATAGGACTAGGGGTGTACCTCGGAGGTAGAATGCCCCTGAGTTCCATCCCCAGTACCACAAAAAAAAAAAAAAAAAAAGAATAAAAAATAGGGTTGGTGGTGTAGCTCAGAGGTAGAATGCCCCTGGGTTCAATCCCCAGTACTGCAAAAAAATAAATAAAACAAATAAATGGATTTCAGAGGCTGGGCATGGTGATGCACACCTGTAATCCTAATACTTGGGGATGCTGAGACAGAAAATTGCAGGTTTGAGACCAGCCTCAGCAACCTAGAGTTATGGCTCAGAGGTAGGATACCCCCTGGGTTCAATCCCAGTACCAAGGACACTCAATCCAATTTGCATTAAGGCTTAGAGTCAGCAACTACCCTCTGTAGCCTTCCTAACTGTTAGCTTAGCGGGCAGTGAAATCCCTGTGTAAACTTGATCTTCTCTCCTCTGCCCTGCAAAAACAAAAAACTGTCCACTTTTAGTGTCTTACTCAAAACATACAAGGTTTCTTACACTAGTGTTTTGATGCCAATGTTCATATAACTTTTTTTTGCAGTAGTGGGGATTGAACCCGGGGCATTCTACCTCTGAGCTACATCCCCAGGCCTATTTTTTTTATTCTTTTAGTTTGAAACAGGGTCTAAATTGCAGAGGGCCTAAGTCGCTAAGGCTGGCCATAAACCTGCAATCCTCTGGTCTCAGTCCCCCAAGTACTGGGATTACAAGCGCGTGCCACCACGCCCTACTTAACGATATATATATATATATATTTGCAGTACTGGGGATGGAACCCAGGGACATTCTACCTCTGAGCTACACTCCCAGCACCATTTTTTATTCTTTATTTTAAAACAGGGTCTCACTAATTTGCACAGAGCCTAAGTAGCTAAGGCTGGCCACAGACCCGGATCCTCCAGTCTCAGCCTCCCAAGTACTGGGATTACAAGTGTGCGCCACCACGCCCGGCTTTTTTTTTTTTTTTTGTGGTACTGGGGATTGAACTCAGGGGCATTCTACCCCCAAGCTACACCCCCAGCCCTATTTTTTATTCTTTATTTTGAAACCGAGTCTCACTAAGTTGCGGAGGGCCTCACTAGGTAGCTGAGGCTGGCCTCGAACCCGGATCCTCTGGTCTCAGCCTCCCGAATGCTGGGATTACAAGTATGCGCTACCATGCCCGGCTCTTAACGATATTCTTGATGACTAAATCTCATCAAGCAGGCTTAAAAACTTATAGTGACAATACTTTAAACAAGAGACAAATGTTTTCTTTCCACTTTCATAATAAACTTGGGAGCAAAGAGTGATGGGAATGATAAAATACCAAACTTTCCTTCTGTAATCTTCCAGCCCTTAAACTGGCATTAATATTAGAACATACAAAAACCAACCCCTCCCCAAAAATCTTGGCAATAAGCAGGATTTTAAGATGAACTATCATTAAAAGCCTCTGAGAAATATCATTCCTGAACCAGCTTCAACATCACAAAAACCAAACAGCTTATCCATTTTTCCTATTACCTGACCTATTGCTGTTTTGTAGCATACCTCCTATCCCAAATTCTCACATTCCTCTTCTTCCTACCCCTTACCTAGAGATGACCAGGTAAGCAGAAAAACAAGCAGGTGTAGATCTTCAGTTTCTTCTAAGTCCAGAACCTAGGCAATTACCTGATTTATAAGTTTAGTGCCTAAAGGTAAGCACTACTCAAAACCTAAATGGATCCCGAAGCTGAAAAGGGAAAGTACATCACTCAACATGTGAGGACAGCAGTAGTTATAAGCAGAAAACTTAGCCAAACCACCTAACTTTGGAGCTGATCTAGTTATGTGGTTTCTACCCTACTGATTATAGTAGGAATAGATTCATGGTTGACTTTATCACAGCTCCCTCTAGTGGCCATGTGACCCTCCTATCACTTACTCCAATGGGGAGTAGAAGAAAACATTGTAAAAATCTACTAGACATTTTAGCATCTCTATGGAGTACAGTATCCTAGAAGTTCTCTATTTCATATTGAGATCTCTAATAGCTGACAGACAACAACACTTCTAAACAAGATGACAGTAATCAGATGCTTTTTAACCTGGTGCTTGAGTATTCTTTGTACTGTGTGGCACTTGGAATTGAACCAAAGAGCACCCTACCTCTAAGCTACAGCCCCAATCTTTTGTTTTTAAACAGGGTCTCCATAAGTTACTGAGTCTTAAACCCCCAATCCTTTCATCTTAACCAAAGAACTGGGGTTACTTCTTAGCTTTCTTTTTACTTTTTATGCGAAGATTACAGGTAAAGGTGGGCCATATGTGGTAGCACATGCCTGTAATCTTAGTATTTTGGAGGCAGAGACAGGAAGGTCGAAAGTTCAAGACTAACCTCAGCAACTTTGTGAGACCCTGTCTCAAAAAATGAAATAGGGCCACAGGGATAGCTCAGAGGCACAACACCCCCCACACCAAGTAAACTGGGCTGGGGATGTAGTTTAGTGGTAAAACACTTGTCTAGCACATGCCACATGCATGCTCTGGGTTTAATCATGAGCTCTGCATCCCCTACCCAAAATTTAAAGTTGAGGTTATTTCTGCCTCTGAAGTTTTTTTTCAGAAATTAACCTTATGACAAAGACTTATTCTATTTTCTATGCACCATTGAAGAACCATTTTTTGGGGGGTGGGGGGACACTGGGGATAGAATCCAGGTTTTCATGTCCTACTCCTAGCTAAACCTCCAGCCATTATTATTATTATTATTTTTAATTTGGAAACAGGGTCTTGTTAAGTTGCTGAGACTGTCTTTGAATGGACCCAATGAGGGGATTTCCTTATAATCTACTTCCTGACAATCTAGGCCTTCCTCATAGGATTAGGTCAATGTTCCAGTAAATGCTGAAACAGAAACAATACTCTGGATGGTTGAGTATTTCTCAGTGAAGTTGTGAGCCCACTATAGGAACAGAATATGAAGAAACATGGATCATACCTTTTCTTCTAGCATCTGCTACCGTCTAAAAGATGAACTTAAAATCTCAAAAGGATCCAAAATAACAGGCTATTTTGCACTCACACCCCAAAGCATTAAACTGCATATTCTAGTACAGTTCTACAATCCCTTATCCAAACTCTTGATTGGATATGTATTTGTGATTTTTGGCTGTTGATACTTTACATTCCCTACATTAGTAACAACCTCAGCAAATTCTGGTAACTGTATAACGAATAATGAAGAGTACACATTATTTCTGCAAGAAAAATGCTTATTCACGCAAAGCATAAAATAAAGGTATCAATTCTCAGCTTTGATATTGTTGGACCAATAGGTTTTTTTTTTTCCTTTTCAGAGACACTTTTCTAGGAAAGTAGTGCACACATTCAAGGAAGAATGTGGGCCAACTCAAAAATAAAGAGGCCTGGATTAACAATTTCAGGGTTTTTTAGGCTTCACAATTGTGGATAAGAGATTGTGAAATCTGTTTTCTGCCTCTGCACTGTTCACACTGTGATGTAAATTAGGTTAAAGGTAATTAAATTACAAAAGAACTTCAGTCTAACACTTTCTCTCCTTTTAATACTATTATTTATGGCAAATACATACACATTATTTGTAATTTCATTATAAACAAAGCAAAAAGGCATACATGAAATTTATCCTTGACCACAGGAAAATGAAAATAGCACCAGCCCACATGGAAAAGCCAGGTGTCATAGACATTAACAGAAATGTTCTAGACCTAATTCTATAGAATTCAAGCACTAAAATGTATTGGATTTTATACACTTGATATTTATTAAAATCATAACCTAGGGGAAAACATTTTTAAATGAAGGGAATTATTCACATTCCAAACAGCATTTAAAAAAATACTTAAAATAAAACCCAGATCCCAAACAATTAGGAACCAGAAAATGGGTTTCTTACCTTTTGTTTCCAGTAGGATGTGGGCTGAACAGCAAGGTAGATTATTCAATCTGATGTTATGAATAGTAATTGCTTCTTAAAGAGACTTAAGTACTTTCTTGGTTAGAAAATAAACTAATTATAGGTTCCCTACATTATTATAAGGGGACATAGAAAGAGGAGAAACTCAAGGCAGCTTTTGTAGTTCCATCAGTGGGTGACTTTTTTTTCTAATTACTAATATGGGAAGTGGTCTATTTCTTGTGTCTAGAAAGAACAGCCTTTGTATGACTTTGCTTTAGCTGTCCAGTCATTTTACAAACTTAAGCTCCTCTTCAAACTCAAGCCTATATTCTAAGATTGGAACTAAAACTTTTTATGTATCATTTAAATAGACTACCTTGAGTAAAAGCTATTTCCATACTGGTCCTGTTTCCAAAACATCCAGTGAACACAAACAAACCTAGGTTTGCTGAAGTCTAGCTCATATATTAACCTTTCAAATTTAATATACCACTCTAATAATCAATCCACTTAAAAAAATTCTGCATGTGAAAAACTCAAAAACTTCAAGCATGCCACGTAATTCTTCAGATCTATTTCCAGTAGTAAAACTTTCTACAACTCATGGCAATATTTTGAATTCCTACCTAACTACAGCTACTTATTGCATGTACACCAAGTGCTTTATCTACTTAAAGGTGAAATCCTGGTTCTCAATATCCGCCCCCCCCAACACTGGATGTTCTCTGAGGTTAAAATGTATTGGCTGGGTAACCTCTTGGAGCCCATTTCTTCCACTATCATTATTTCTGGTTTCCCCTAGGGTTTTAAGCTCTGTCTCCTGAATAATCACCTTAAATTCAGCCTGTAACTGTGAATAAGCACACAGGGAAACCTTAATAGAGGGATTTCTGTGGGTTTCAGAAAAGAATGATTTGTTGATTCTAACTAGATATGAGGACACCAGATTATGAATTTTAAATAAACTCTTCCCCAATCCAAGCAAGATGAAAATTCACCATCAAGGGCTTAAGTTTAGTAAAAACATAGAAACTAGTAGACTACAAAATATAACCAACACTTTGGTACAGACTACCCTTATGGTTGAAAGGGTTTACAGGCAAAGATTCACCCAAATAAGCTGTTATCCTTCTAGTGCACTGTTCACATTTCTAAAAGAAATTGTCATTTGTGTGCTTTAATACATCTGTGCTCAAATTAACATTTATCAACTTGCAGAATCTCAAAGGCTATCTCCAAGCTAATACTAATATACCAGCCATCAACCAATTTCACACAAGTCTATGTTGTCTAAATGATCAAAATATGCAATATCTGTTAAGTTTTTAATCACTTAACAAAATATACAAAGATTTTCTTTCAGAGACTAGATTATGCCTTTAATTGCCCTATTACAAGCAGAACTGTCTTATTTTCATGTATTGTCCCCTTAAGATTTTTACAGTAAGAGACAGCTCATACCATTTATTATATTGCCTTTCAAGAACCTTTAATTTACTAATACAAACACAAGAATCAATCTTAATCTTACTGCTTAATTTAACAAGACTAGTCACCCAGTTAAAACTTTACATGAAGAGGAAAAAGGACAACCATGCATAGTTTTTTAAAAAATGTTTATTTTTTCAAAGAAAAATGGCAATAGCCAATTGGAAACCTACTTATTCTTCAACTCCAATTTTGTTTTCTTTAAATTTAGAAGTGACTTACTGATTTACTATTTTAAACAAACCCCCCCTTTCCCCTTTAAATGTTTACCATCTACTCGTGCTGAATCCTTCCAAGGAGATTGCTCCAGCGTATTATCTCCAGGTCCTCGCTTTGCTCCTTTTACCAAAAAATGCAAAACACAATTCCATCGTGCATCTTAAGGGCTCCAATCGTCAAAAATAGGAAAAAAAAAAAAAAAAAAAAAAAAACCTTTGGAATAGCCAATTAAGTTGAATAAAAAAATCCACACGAATGCGGTTTGGTTGGGGCAGGAATCCACTCCTATGTTCCTGGTAATCTGATCCCGCTCCATGAATCCTTGTAATTCATCCTCCCTATCCTATCCACATTATGATTTGAATCCAATGATCCAGCTCCAAGGATTGGGATCCAGTGAGCCCTCTCCAATCCAAACCTTTATAACCAGCAAAACCAAAAAAGAGGAGGCAAAATGTTAGATACTGTAATCAAAAAAAGGTTTCTGGGGAATGATGAGTTATGTCTGTCATCAGTTTAACAGATGTACATCAATAACTATCAAATTCCCCAAAACAAGTTTCTGGTGTTCAGATAAATTTTAGAAACTTAATCATCATAGAGACTAATTGGAAGAAGCATTTTATATTTACAGTTCAACTGATAATGCCAACACTTGTTACTGTACAGCGTATTACAGGTTTTGTGGTTGCAAAGAGTTATGTATTTGAAGTTTACTGGTATTGTTACCCACCTAAGTCTAAACTAAATCTAATGCTCCCATCTGCAATTTAATTTGTAAATAAAAGTATCTTAAACATGAGTCAATTATGAATTAGTTTAAAGGGGAAGGTGAGACTTAAAAGTATTCCCAACTAGATTATCTACACCAATATACTGGAATTCTACATTTTGCTTTCATTTTGTCTTAAAAAAATGAAATAGCAACGCTCTTATCAGTCACACAGAGGACATGCAGATTTAGCAGTATTGATATTATACTCTATCTTGTTGGAATTAAAGACACCCTGTACCCACATGTACACCAACAGCAGGTCACACATTAACAGTTGTAACTAAGCACTGTGACAAATTAAGTCAGTTCTTCCCACATTAGTCCCTACTAAAACAAAAAAAGGGGGAAGGGAGCATAATAGTTACAAA
>PVLC010016335.1:0-35778 GCA_004027655.1 Graphiurus murinus
ACTCTTGAAATGTTTGAATCCTATATATTTAAATATATGCTAAATTTTTTAAATAGATGAAATTTTATTAATACAATGACAACACAGAAAAATGAATAATCTTTTAGCTATAAAAGAAATTGAATAGTCAAAACATTTCTTCAACAGAAAGCTCTAGAACAAGTTGGATTTGGGTGATAAGTTTAACAGAGTATGCAAATAATAAATGATTCTAAGTTTGTAAAAACTTCAAATAAACCGAAAATAGGTGAAAACTTTCATATAAATACTTATTTCCCAAGTCTTTCTCATCCCTTGACTCCTTCCTAAGTCTCTACTATGCCTTGTTTTCTATCTTCCTTCTTTTCTGGAATGCGAGTAGCAGGGTCCGTTTATGGAGCACTTAATAAAAACCTGTGTTCATCCTTCCCAAAGGAAGAGTCAAAATCTACTTTGTCCCACTTTGGCATGAAGTTTTCTATACACAATTATACAATGGTTAGACAATAGGAATGACAGTGAACAAAGACGGAAGTTTTTATGGCAGAGAAACTCAAGACAGATAAATTTTCATCCCATTTCTGTGATTCTTTTTTCTTTTTTTTTTTTGTGGTACTGACGATTGAACTCAGAGGCATTCTACCTCCGAGTTACACCTCCAGCCCTATTTTTTTATTCTTTATTTTGAAGCAGCATCTCACTAAGTTGCGGAGGGCCTCACTAAGTAGCTGAGGCTGGCCGCGAACCCAGATCCTCCGGTCTCAGCCTCCCAAATGCTGGGATTACAAGCATGTGCCACCACGCCCTGATGTTGTGTTTTGAAAAGGCATTCTGCAACTCATTTAAAGTTTTATTTTTATTTATTTATTTTTATTTATTTATTTTGTGGTACTGGGGATGGAACCCAGGGACATTCTACCTCCGGGCTACACCCCCAGTTCTATTTTTTATTCTTTAGTTTTGAAACAGGGTCTCACTAAATTGCAGAGAGCCTCACTAAGTAGCTGAGGCTGGCCAAGAACTCGGATCCTCCTGTCTCAGCCTCCCAAGTACTGGGATTACAAGCATGCGCCACCACACCTGACTAAAGATTTATTTTTTAAAACTTTTTTTTCTTTGGAAAACTTTTTTAAGAATTGTGCCCTTTGGAAGAGGTCACTGCACCTGTGGAAGCATGTCTTTAAATGGGCCAATTGACTCAAAAGTAATTGGTCCATTTAGAGCTAAGGTGTGATTCAGTTTTTATTTTAATTTGAGTCTGATAGAGTACACTATGTCAGTCATGTGCACCAGCTTTATTCTTATGTGTGTTCTCATTTTCTTTAATTTTTCTTTTGCAGTTACCAAAATAATGTACCCTATATATCTGAATTCAGAGTTTATTTCACTAAATATTTCAACTTAGAATAGTGATTTTCAACCATGGGTGCATTGAGAAGCATTTAAAATATAGATTTCAAAAAACAGCTTTAATGTCAATATCCAGGATATATTCCAAGCCAATTGTAATAGAAACGCTATGGGCAGGACCAGGAGATTAGAAATATTTCAGGATATATAGTTCTTACCACATAGCTGAAATGAGTTTATTAAATGAGGTAAAACTAGGATGAAGTAAGCATGAAATAGCACTTTGTTTTTCAACTATTCCCCTAAACAGTTTCTGGTGTATCTTCTATCCTGCCGTTGAAGGACATGTTGGGTCAATCCTTAGAACATTTTAGCACTTTGAATTACACTGGTTAATGACAGTAAAACTAGTGAGTTTTCTTTGTTTTTTCTTCTACTGCTATACAGTTTCTCCTATTAAAATTAGTCTATTAAATGATTCTTTAAATTTTTGAAAAGCAATCTTAATCTAAATTTGACTATACAGTGTGTGGCATTTTAAAATATATTCAAAATTTAATATATAAATAACTCCTTAAATGAAATTATACAGGTTACCTTTTCTCCACTCAATCTCCATTCTGAGCGTTGTCTTTCAGGGAGGTTCTGATAAACTGTGTTTTATTTTCCTTACAGCAATATGCTTTTCTATGTACTCTCCTGTAGTACAAATTTTCCTATTCTATATTACGTCATAGGTCATTAGAGCATGTATTAACTGTTGTCAGTTCTAAATATATCCTTCCACGTTTGTGTGTGTCTAGGTGTTTAACAGTTTCTTTGGTTATGCCAAATAACTTTTGTAGTACGAAATTTAAGGTAGCAATCATCCTACTCTTCATTTCAATAAAAGCTTTTCATATGCTACGTTTTAAAAGATCAATCAAGGTATCAATAAATAGAAACTTCCATCTAGACAGACAAACTGAATTTAATCATAGTATATAAAAGTTCCTGGCTACATGACTAATCAATAATGTAAAATAGAGTTATTTGGAGACTTTTCATGTCTGGGTGCTTGATTAAGTATAAAGATAGATTAGAAAATTACCCTTTGAAACTTTGGAGTATCATCTTTCAAAATTTACAGCTTTGTGGAGAACATTAAAAGGAATAAAAAGTACCCATTGAAGGTAAATATTAAATTAGGGAACAATATCACAAATCATAATTATCTTAGGCTTTATTCAGAATAAGCACACGTCTCTTGTCTTTGTCCACACTGCACAATGTCTACAACATACTTAACAGTGATAGTTGTGCCCCAACACATTCTAATTTCAGCTAAATTATATCTTGATGCCTTTGGTTATAACAATGATTATAACCGAGGGCTGAATAAACACCTTTTAAATAATCTTAAATTATCAATAAAATTAAAGCAGCACACAGTTCTCTAAATTGGTTAAATGAATTTTAGGCAAATTAAACATGAAGTTTCATGAACATATAATGTTCAAAGACATACTATGAACATAAATATATACAATATGTCTAAGTTAAACTGTGAGCTTCTTAGTAAATTAATCATGGAGGCTTAGGTATCAACTTATTAGAAATCAAGTATTAAACTAGTGGGGACTAAACTGTGTACTATGTGTTTTCTGCCTTCATGGAGTGGCTATTTAATGTGAGAGGGTAAAAAAGCAGAGAACTGAAAAAGATCAATGCAACATCTATATCTGCAGTGACCAACACCAGAGAATGACTGTTTATCCTTATTGTGTGAGCGTGGAAAAGTAAGCTGTTGTAGGCAGTAATATATGAGCAGAAGTGATATGTCACATCTCAACGTAGGTTTTAACAACCAGAATATGGTTTATTGTTACTCTCTTTCCAGCTCCAGGATATTATGTAATACTGGACAATATGTAGTAGACAAATATAATGAGAGAGACATGCTTTTGGTTTGAAGACTACTGAGATGGTAGAACTTTTTGTTACTACAGCATAACTAAAACTATCATGACTAACACATATAATGTGAAAAACATTAATAAATTTGAAAAAATATCTTTTTAATATCATAGCTCTTTATTATTTTTAAAATTTCAAAAGAAATGTGCTTACTGTAATAAATTTAAACAACAGATAGGCTTGTGTTTTATTTACCTCTAAGCTAAATGTGATTCATTTCTATTTTTATCCTGAATTTATTGAAAGTAATAAGTTGTAATTATTTAGAATGCAAATTTCTAAAAAGTGCTATATGTATAAAAGCATATACATACATATAGGGTAATTATTTACCCAAAATTATATTAGATTTTATATTGACTTGAAACAATTCCCTATTCTGTATTTTAAGGACTATATTAGGTTCTCACATGAGGTTCTAGGTTGATCACATAAAGTTGTTCACTCTAATAGGATTTAACACTGGGTCTTCTCATCAAGTAAGTAAGCCATTTTCTGTAGAACATGAATATGTACTTAATTTCTCCAGGCAATCATATGCACGTAGATTTGTGTTTAAATATACAGAAACAGAGGCAGGTTTTCCCACATAAAATTATACATACTTTATAATCTCTAAGTATCAGAATGTTGTCATATATTTAATAAAATGACAGAGATGGCTTTCATAGGATCCTTGATTGGTCTTTTCTTTTGGAATATTAACTTGTTTCTTTCTGTAAAATTACGTGAGACCTGAAGAAAATATATGGCATGTGTACTTTCTAATATTATATAGCAAAATGTGTACAAATAGTATTGTAATTTGAAATAGGTTGCATTTTAAGAGAAGAATGGCCTCCAACCTGCAGTTCTCCTGTCTCGGTCTCCCATGTGCTGGGATTACAGTCTTGCACCCCCATGCCCAGCTGAATGCATTTTTGAGTTAAGATATAATAGGTTATTGAGACAACTCCATCACAAATTGAGAAGCATCTGTATGAAAGAATATCACAGGTTATTTACAGCTGGAATATGCAAAAGTCCACAATTAGTAATACAATAAACTCTTTTTATAAGCCAATTTTTTTGTTTTGCTCTTTCAAGATAAACCCCTTAAATGAAAGAAGAAAAAGACTTACTAACTAGGGAATGAATATTCATAACTATTTCCTAAATCCCATTAATTTTGTTTCAAAGCAAAATCAATTATTCATTTTAGAAGTAAAATAATTACTGCAGGAATAGAAATACAATTCTTCTTACATATGAGAGATATTACTATTCATTTGTATAAGCTCAAAATTAATGTCCATAAGAGAGATAACAACTAAACTTCACCTTTATTTTCCCTCGAGAAAATGTCCTGATGAATTTTGTGAAATCTAGAATTACTCTGAATGATAAAAATTTTGATTTAGAAAGGACTTCAAGTGATGTAAGTAAACACATAAATTAGTTACTAAATTATAACCACATAACAGATACTAAATCAATGGCATTTCATATTATAGGTACTCAAACTACCAAGTATTTTAGAGTCATGTATAGGTATAAATAAGAGAGAACACTTGAAAAGGAAGAGTAAGCATTATTTCCTGGGGTTTCAAATAAAAAGTTTGCTTTTCATTACTGTTCTATTAGACTTAATTTAGAACATTGGCTGTCAACAATACTCAATGAGTCTTCGGTTGTGAAATAGTATGGGGTTAGGTACTCTTGAGGGACTCACTCACTGTAGGTGCTGGCATACTAAGATAACCAGAATTCCACCCATAGCTTCATAAAAAAAAGGTGATTCCTGATAAGTGGATGTAGTAGTAATATACAGCATGGCTGGAGACACTGAAGTTGGAGTCATTTAAAATAAAACTTAGGTTGGAAAGTCAAAATATCTAATGGCTCTGAGAAAAAAAAAAAAAACAACCTTAATGTTTTCATATTAGGCAAAATCAAACAAGCATCTCAAATATGGAGTCCAATTGGTTCATTCCACAGCAATGAAAAGATATATCTAGTTTTTGTTTTGTTTTCTTTTCACTGTCCAAACACCCAATCTCTTCTACCTATGCTGCTTGATGTTAGAATTTGTTTAGGGTACAAATTCTCTGAATCTTTACTGAAACCTTCGAGTTCATACTTCTTGGCTAGTGGTATGGCTTTTTAGGGTCATAAATATTCTTCCTTTAAGTTACCATACAGGTTCTGAGATAAAAGTGATTTTGATGATAGATTGGATTAAAAATGGACTCTATATAGAAATGAAAGTTCTAAAAGAAATTACTGTCTCACTTACTTTAAGTCTAATGCAAATTTTCCCTTTTTTCCCCTCTGATATGTGTGTTTATTCCTGTTTCTATATAGTCTTTTCCCAGAATAACTATCACATGAAGCCTATTATTCATCGGGACTTGTTCCTTGCTCTGATGTTACTCATTAATTGCTCTTTTTTTTGTATATCTTTAACTAATTCTAATATTTTTATTTTGACTAACTTTTGGATTCCGTATGTATCAGCCAACTCTGAAACCTTTAATACAAAGTTAGTATCTCATTAACTTTGATATATTTTTCTTACATTAGGGGTGTGTGTGTGTGTGTGTGTGTGTGTGTGTGTGTGTGTAGTAGTTCTAGGGACTGAGCCCAGGGGCATTCTACCTCTAACCTACATCCCCATCCCTATTTCATTTTTTATTTGGAAATAGAATCTTGGTAAGTTGCTGAGGTTGACTTTGAACCTGTGATCCTCCTATCTCAGCCTCCCAAAGTGTTGGGATTACAGGTGTGTGCCATAATGCTCAGTTCTTACATATATTTTTAGTGCTAGAAAACCACATGGTCACTGAGTAGCCACTCAATAAACATTTTCCTGAAAAACTAGCTACTTTTTATATAAAAAGTTATTAATTTAGAGAATCTTTTCTTATTTAATTAGCTCTTTAATTTTTTGCCAGACTTGAATATTGTTTTGACTGTCTTGAAATCTAACCCTTGGTCTTTGTGGTCCAATGTGAAACACTTTCCTGGACTCCAGCCTTAGCTGGATGAACACTAAACCAGCTGTCTGCATAGCTTGTATCTGGCAAGCTTTGATCAACCTTCACACCTGCTACGTAGAAGACATCATTGTATTCCCTTCCTATACCTGCCAAACTTTCTAGTTGTGTCAAGTGTTTGCAGTATAATTCTTCAATTAGTTTCCAGAATGTTTGACAATTTATAACCTGAGATATGAACCCCTATTTCTTTTGAATGAATTGCCTCATCTCCTTTAATATTTTATATTTCCCAATTTCTAATTATGAACAGAATTTCCTATCATTACTCTTTGTTTATAAAAAAAAAATTGGTATAGTAGTGGCCTTGAATTATCTAAGTAGTCAATTTAATATGGCGGTGCACACTTGTAATCCTAGTACTTGGGAGGTTGAGACAGGAGGATGGATGGCAGATTTGCAGCCAGCCGCAGCAACTTAACAAGGCCCATCACAACTTAGACCATGATTCAAAAATAGAAAATAAAATAGGGTGAAGAAGTAGAATGCACCTGGGTTCAATTTCCAATACCCCCCCCACACACACAAGTGAGATCAGAGATCATCTAATGTTCAATAATCAGCATATTTCATTTAACATTCTTATATTTTCTATTTGACGTTTTCCAAATCAATAATATGGCCTAAAATTAGATTCTTGATTTTCCCACCTGCTCATAAAGTTTTAATAGCCAAGCATACTTTGCAAAATTATATTAAACAGTTGCTACATTAGAGTTTGTCGAATTGACTAAAATTAATTGATTTATCTTTGTGTATAGCTGTATAGACTAATGGTTAAGATTTCATACTCTGTAGGTAAACTACTTAATTTGACTACTTACTAGCTATAGTAAAACCCATAGGAAACATATTTTCACAGTTTTTATTTATTACATGTATACTGGGCATGATATCAATAATATCTACCACATAAAGTTGCTATTAAATATTAGAATAAAATTTTACATACAAATTAATGTGATATTTACAAAGTTAGAAGAAGACAGACTAGATTATTATAATGTAGACTAGGTAGATATTACTGTATCCATGAGTGCTAATGATATGTCTAATTTTAGGTCTTTGATCCAGCTTTTATTTTATTTTATTTTATTTTTACGCATTGTAATCATACATCTTAGTGAGGTACAAGCTGGTAGAGGCATACATGCACACAGCACTAATGTAACCCTTTCCCAATTGCTGCCCTATTCTCTCCCTCCTCCCTTCTTCTCATGTTCAGCTTGCCTTAGTGATTGAAGTGATATGTTTGTAAGTGTACATCATGTGTATTAGGGTGCTCCCTCTCCCCTCCTTCCATCACGTTCAGTCAGGTCACCTTCTTTGTTTGTCTAAGGTTTCTCTTTCTTCATCTAGAGTCCCTCCTTTGACCCACTTTCTCCCTAGCTTCCACGTATTAGGAAGAGCATCTGATTTTTTACTTTTTGTGACTGACTAATTTCACTTAACACAATGTTTTCCAGTTCCATCCATTCCCCTGCAAATGACATCTTGAGTTGACTTGTGTACCCTGTTTCAAAGAAAGATAAAACAGGTGTGGGGGGTATCTTTGAAGTGGAATGGCCTCGGGTTCAATTCCCAGGACCAAACTTTTTAAAAAAGTGATTCCATAGGCATTAAAAGGATATTAAAGGATACTATGAACAACTAACTCCACAATTCTGAAAACTTAGAAAAAAAGGAACAAAGTTGTCTAAAGATATAATATAAGTTTTGTTGCTGTTGTTGTTGTTTGCTTTTAGATCTTAACCAGGAAAAAGAAAGGTGGACATTATTGCTTAATTCAGGCAAGAAATGAAGAGGACCAGATTTGAATAGTCATTTACCAAAGAATAAATACAAATTAACCAGACAAAAGGTTGAGCAATTTGATTCATAAACTCCAAGGCTACTTGTAGGAGCAAATCACAATTCCATGTATTCCAGGGATTATCCATTCAATCTATTCCAAGATCAGTTACAATCATCTACGCTTTAGTCTTTCTCATCCACTCATTCCTTTGATCATACTGTTGGCTTTGTAATCTCAGTTTCAAGAAAATTTTCTGTCTACACACTCTCATCTTCCTAGCTCATTTCCTCTGTACCCTGACTTTCACAATGTTTTGATTTCTGAATGTAGACTAATATATCTAGAGGAAAACTTTCAGAAACATTTATTCCAAAGTTCTAATATTCACCCATTTGCCATTCTTATAGGTAACCTCTCTGCTGTTAATGCCCATCCAAAATTACTGCTGGCATTCATAGGGAGTTTCATTTTCACCACTGGGCATCTATGTACCACTCTTTATGCTCTGCTAATTCCACCTGCAGGTGGGAACACACTGTAGGCCTTTAATCAGGTCGTATATTTTAGCTCAATACAAGTACACTAATATTTCAAGTTCTTGACTGACTAGTGACTGTTACATAAAAAAAAAAAAAAAGATTTATTCCATCTAATTTGTTTAAACAAAATTTAAAAGAAGCCGGTCAATATTCTTAAAAATAATTCTTGCCATTTTTATCACTAGTTAGTAAGAATTAAGGATAAATGGAAAGACTTTTCTACTATAAAATTACTTTCAGCTCAAAACGAAGTGTTAGCATTTTTAAAAGATGCTTTTCGAAAAAGCATAATTCAGTACTAATTTCACGATGATATTCAAACCCTTTGGAGGTAATGGATTTCAGAAAGAAATGTTTTTAAGTAGGAAATATAATTATATTGTCACACATAAAATGTGATTTGAGAAAAAGAACAGAGATGAAGTGGCCTACCAAATTGTAATTTAGAACTAATTATTCTATTTGCTTCACTATTTCTCTGGCATATTACTCATTCTTCCCCCAACCTCACTCTGAAAAGATTGAAATATTTTTTTTCCATACTCTGTCTGCTAGTCAATGGTTTCAGATTATTATTCCTGAGTAAATGGAAATTATCTATTACAAATTTGATGAGAAAAGACAAAGGGAATTTAATACATTACAAATAGGCCTCCTCTTAATGAATATTCTTAGAATTATTAAACATGAAATATCAACTCTTGTTGTTTTATTATATTGTAGCATTTCTGAGATTTCCTTCTGGAAGATTCAGCACATAAATAAATGTGTCCATAAGATCCTTTCAATCTTATACAAAGGATAAAAGCAGATAATCTAATGCAGTATAATGATAATAAAGCTTCTGTGCTTTTAAAGCAATGTGTTGAATTAAAAAGGGACAGAACAACATGTCTAGATTTGGGGGAATATACATTTAATTATACAATTAAATTAATAATCTATTATTAATCTGTTGGAAGTATTAAACTAATGGAGTTGTCTTGTTTTTATATGCACTCACATTTATAAAAAATGTTACTTTCTCATAGTTCTAAATTATTAAATTTTTGGCACTTTAATGAAGTAAAATAAAATTTTATTAATTTATTAATAAATTAATCGATAAAATTATTTATTAATTTTGAATTTTTATTTAATTTTATTAAATACTTTATTATATTTGTAATATAAAATATTTTCCTGAATTGATATCTATCTTATTTAACTTCAATTAAGAATGATATTTAAATCTGCTTATAATTTTTAATTTCATGCAACCTTTTTTTCTGTGAACTTATTATTAATGCTTTTAACTACTACCACAATCCTTTGGCATTTCAAGATCTAACATGTATCATCTAATGTGTTCTGAAGAAATGTGACTTGCTCCTACATGGCAGCCACACAGTTTACAATTCCAAAGCATTCCTGACAGTCTAATGGAGACTAATGTAGTCAGACAAGGGACCTGGGCATCATCACAATATTCACAAGTGTGGGGATTCTGATTTTGTGGTCTATCCCTCTCACATGTCAAAATGTACTATTTATTCAAATGCCTGCTGCATAGTTGGCTGTCATCTTGAAATGAAAAAATGCACTCATCTCATTTCAAATCTGTTATCTTTTATGATCTTGCTTATTGGTAATGGCAACATAAATTTCCTCACTTGCAACTTCACCCCTCTCATTCATATTGTGTTAAATCAGTCCCCATGTCCTCTAAGATCCTGCTATGAAGTGTTGTAATCTTTGCCTCTACCTGAGATTGTGTTGTGACTATTTCCTTCCTTCTAGTCTCATTTGTATTGTTATCTAAAATTGTGTGATGTCTGGACTCTCCAAACATAGTAGAGGTCGCTGTACCCTGAGTTTATTCAACGCACTCGGTACAATGAAGGAATGGTCCATGTGCCTTCTAGAGCTGACCTCTAGAAGCTGGATGAGATAAAGATGTAGACTCTCCTGGAAGACCTTCATTTAGGAACTCGTTCCTTCCAACCCTTGAATATTGCCTCACAAAACCCATCAGATATCTGACCTACAAAAATCTTAAGATTAAGTTCTACGTGTTTTTTGTTTGTTTGTTTTTTGTTGTTTGTACTGGGGGTTGAACTAAAGGTTTTCTACTTCTGAGCTGTACCTCCAGTCCTTTAAAAAATTAATTTTTTTATGTTTATTTATTTTTGTTTTGGAATAAGGTCTTACTAGGTAGCTGAGAGTCTCCCTAAGTTGCTGAGACTAGTCTTGAACCTGCAATCCTCTTGTCTCAACCCCTAAGTACTGGAATTACAGGCATGTACCACCACGCCTAACTTTAGTCCTACAATTTATAAGTAACCTAATTTTGCCAAAGACCTGAATAGGCAAGGAACCAGAATTCCCTTCAAGCCTCTAGAAAAAAAAAAAAAATGGAGCTTTGTTGACACCTTGATTTTAGCCTGGTAAGTCATGTATCAGGAGTGTGAACTTTTCATTTTTTGTTGTTCTAATGCATTAAACATCTGGCAATTTATTTATTTATTCATTTGTTTGCTGGATACAAACCAAGGGTTACCCTCGCTTCCTAGATTTCACCCACCTTTCTCTGACACATACCTCCTTTTATCTTCAAATCTAGTAATGGAGAAATTCTTTTATTGGGTATTTTCCCCTGTCTTAAGCTTTTTCACCAAGAATATCTCAGTACTTTTTAAGGTCTCACCTGATTAGTTCAGACCAACTAGAATATACCCAACTTTAAAGTCAACCAATTTAGAATCTTAATTGCATCTCCAAAATCCTTCACAGCAATATCTATGGCAGTGTTTTGTTGAATAACCTGGAGAACCTTAGGTATACTAGAGGACAGGAATCTTGGAGTCATCTTATAATTATGCCTGTAGTCTGTGAAAGTCTAGAAAGATAATTTTTTTTTAAAATCCTTAATTCTTCCCATAATAATTGCTATTTTATTTATGTTTCAGAGTCTATTGGTAAGCTCATAGCAAAAGATTTTAATGTTTGGTCCAAAGGTCTAGAATGCATCTAAAATTATGCACAAATTTAATATCTATAATAAAAGTAGTTATGTAGTCTCTAAATTTCACATAAAATTATAAATATAGGTTACCTAGTTATAAAATCCAAATGTCACTTGCACCCAACTGATAAGAAATGCTTGGGCTGTACTGATTTAAATGGAAGAAGAAACCAGCAAAAAAACCCTCCACAATGGATATGATAGATATGCATCCACAATTTTCAGTCTCTAAAATCTCATTCCTCCTGAAGCCAAGTGACTCCGAAGAATTTAATACAAATTTAGACTGATAGAAGTTTGTTCCTGTTCTGCCCTCCATGTAGATAAAAGTATAGCCACAAGGAAAAACAACCAGGAAGTTAGCTTGTTCATCTGATGCTCTTTGGGTCTCTAGCAGACAATGCAGTCAGTAATAATGACATCACACTTTGATCCCGCACAGGAGATATTTTCCATTTACATGTATTTGTAGCCATGAGCTGGTTATCTGAAAGATTTTCCTTGTGAAAGTCATCTTAAAATGACTCCACATAATGTGCAGGCCCTGAAAAAATTCCTCTGGGCTAAATAGTGTTTTAATCTGTTGACAGCATTTTAATTTTCTCCTTCTGAAGAATCTCTAAAGGAGACCCTGTGGAGAGAGAAAGCAGGTCAAGAGGAAATTAAAAGTGAAGATCTTGCTTTTTCGCAACTAGGATAATTCTGTTAATTACGTCAACCAGAAAAAAATGTGGGCAATTTTTAATTTACAAACTGCCGAAAGCTTGCTATCAAATAAATTGATTAGCAGTACTCGTAATCAAAAGCTCTGGATTAGTAGTTAATTTGTGGAATCAATTAATAGAAGCATTTATCAAATATATTTGCCTCCAGAGAATGACAAATCCATTGCTCTGTGTTCCTGGAGATAAGACAAACTTGTACCCTGGGATATACAGCGATTCCTGGGAATATGGCTCTTATGTCAGTTTGGTTTTTTTCTTGATTTCTTATTGCAAGAAGTGTGTTCTTAAATGTCTGGACTTAATATTTCCTTTTTATATGCATAATATTAATGAATAATATACACAATTATTTACCAGCTAGAATATTTTTCACATTAATTTATTAAAGTGTTCTATCCAACTATTCTAGATACTTATAATTAATCCACTTAGGCAGGATAAATGTTTCTTCAAATTAATAAAATTATAAGTAGACTAAGGCTCATTATCTGTGATTAACATTAAAATAGAGTATATTTCTCTCATTTAGAATGTAAGGTCTGTTTGAAGTTTTTTGTTGTTGTTGTCAGTGTTTGTGAATATGAGTTTCATATAAATTTTACAACGGTGTAATATACTGACCTAATTCATAGAATTTTTCTTAAAATAGGGGATATGTTTTATTCATTTGAGGAAGTTCCTTAAAGCAACCTATTTGTGTCTGCTCCCAATTAACACATACACTTGGCAGTGTTTTTAAACGTATGCTCTAAATCAGTCGTTACCTCATATCAGATAATGGTGCAAAATAATTGTACATGGTGGCATTTGTGTATATATTAAGAGAAAAGAACCCTGTTACTTGATCTGTGAGGATAATTGCCACATCCACAGCTCAGTTGTGTTAGGGCAGTGCGGTAGGTTGCAGAAAGACCAAAGAAAGTGCCTGGAGATTGCCTGTGAGACATAGGATTTATTCAGGGATGCTTACAAGAGATCAGTGACTGTTTCCATTAGAGGCCAGAGGCAATAGGCTGAACAGACAGCACCTTTGGGCCTCATGGTGCTTTTCCAAGCAGTGCCTCCTATTCCTCATGGCATTTTTTCCAGTAGTGGTCAGCTGAATGAGTGACACATATCTTTTCTGCAGCCACCACCACTCAGAGAGGGGATTTTGTATGTCAAGCTTCAGAAACAGTGACATCATCAGTATTAACTTGCTTAGTTTACTTGTATGAAGAAGCAATTGTCCTGGTGTACATGCAAGAAAATAGTTTTCAACAGATAACATTAACCTGTCCTAGTTTCTAGTGTGAAATTGAGAAAGCCAGTATCCTTCAAGATAATAGGTATCTGGCTCAGGCTTGCTCTCACTGTACCTTTAAAGTGGCTAGGTTTTGGGGACTAAAGAGGGGACATTCAGGGATATGGTATTTTACTGTTCCCAGTTTCTTTGGGAATGATATAATATATTCAAATAAATTATTATTTAACCCTTATTTTAAAACACCAGAATGAATATATCTGTGATATTTTAAATAGAAATATCATCTAAATATACTTTCTATTATTCAATTCTTTTATGCAAGGATATTTTTAAGTAATATGTAATGGTGAGATCAGTTGTGCTTTGTCATATGCAGGTCATTTTTTAAAATATATTTTTTATATTGTGAAGCAACATAAACAACAACACATTTCTGCTAAGTACCAACTTTTATTTTCTATTTGGTATATGATTTTACCATATCCAAAGAAAGTTAAAACTGTTCTGGAATTCTCAGGCATAGTACAAAAATATGACTTATTTTTTTATACATAAATATCTTATATCATTAAACAATTCAATGGTTTATTAAGGAAGAAGAGTATTGAGAAAAATTGTTTTTTTAGTCCTTGTTAGCTCATTACACCTAATCAGTCATTGGTCTCATATTCATTCATGATGATGGCTCAGGATTCACAATCAGGAATTACAACATGGATAGGAACAGATCATCTAAAATTAGGTTCTGCTTATTTTAAAATAGATTTACATTAACAGACTATTACATTTCCACACGTTACATACATTGCATTTACTTTCCTAATTTAAATATTTGAAAAAAGTCTTTCCAATACATAAAGCCAGCCTCATAAAACTTCAAAGAGAAATAAATGAAACTACTAATCTAGCACAAGATTTCAAACTTCTCTCTTTTATCAGATAGAAAAAGAGTATTGAAAATCCGTAAGGGCATAAAAGACTTGAAAACCATTTTTAATGAATTTGACCTAATCAGGTTTTAATAGGCACCTGAAAATAGTAGATTACATATTCCTCTAAGTATACATAGAACAATTATCAAGTTTGCTATGATTTGGATATTGTTTGTCCCCAAAGTTTGATGTGTTGGAAGTTTGGTCTCCAAGTGGGATATGGATGCTGATGGAAACTTTTACAAGTGGGGCTCAGGAGAAGATCCTAATGTAACTGGGCATGATGCTCTTGGAAAAGAATACAGATCTCTCAGAGTGAGTTCATGAGGGAGCAAGTTATTATAAAGGCCCAAGGATCACACTTGAGCCTCTCTTTGGCTTCCTAAGTCAATGGGAGGTCTTCCACACAGGAGCTTTCCTACCAGGATACATCTGAGGGGGTCTTCATCAGAGGTGGGCCATGCCAGCACCATACCCTCAAACCTACAAAACTGTGAGTTAAACATGTCTTTATAAAATTGTACTGCATTAAATATTTCATTATATTAATGAAAAAATAACCTGCTGCAAAGATTAACTTTTTCTTAGGTCATTAAGACTCAATAAATTTTTAAATGATTCCAACCATACAAAATAATTAAACAAAATGAGACTAAAAGTAAAAATCAGCAACATAAAGATTTCTGGAAACACTCAAACACTTGGAAATAACATGTGGCTAAATAATTGTAGATTGAAAGAGAATTTAAAATCAATTTTAAGAAGAATTTTGTACTTAGCATGAAAATGAAAATAATAGCAAAGTTTACAAGAGGCAGCTGCAGCAGTGCTAAAGGGAAACTGATGAACACTCAGTGTCTACATTAGAAATGGAGGAAGATTTAAATTTATTGACTCATTGACCTCCAATTCTATCTCAAGCAACCAAGAGAGGGAAAAAAAAGCAAAGTAATTAATAATAAGCAGAAAGATGAAAATTTGAAAGATTCAAGTAGAAGTCACAAAACATTAATAGAAAACAATAGGAAAATCAGTGAACTTAAAAGCCAATTGTTTAAGAATATCGGCACAATGATAAATGTCAAGCCAGATGATGAGAAGTCAAAAATTACTCATATTAGGAAAGAGATATGTGGCAGCACAACATATTTTACAGATATTAAGAAGAAATAATAATGGTACAATTTTATGTCAATAAATTTAAAACTTTAGAGGAAGTGGACAGATTCCTTGAAAGAGGGGGAAAAGCAGCAAGAACACTAGGTAACTCAAATAACCCTAGATTTATTAAATATTGAATTTGTTCTTTAAAACCCTCCCTCTCCCAAAATATGGCAAGTTCCAGAGAGCTAAGTGGGAACTTCTTCCTCTACTAAGAGTGAATTGTCTGTGCACCTAGATAAGGGCAAAACTTCTGCTAAGCACTGGATTCCACCTTGTCAGTACATCCAGGGAATCATTTCAAAAAGTCTCTAAATTACTTGCATTATAAATTCTGTCACTTTGCTACATGAGTCTTGAAAAGCACACAGATATACTATTGCTTTAAAATGTCCCTGCCAATATTTCTCCTGCCTCATTGTTTTTCTTCTCTTCACAGACAATCTCACCGAAAATATTGTCTATACTACAAGTGGCCAATAGAACTTTATGTGATGATAAAACCAATAGAATATTATGTGATGATAAAAATCTGGGATTAGATACTACTTCAATTCAATAGATTCTAAATAAAAAACTGATAATGCCAAGTGTTGGTGATTACACGGCATAAAGTATAACTCTGAGCTATACCTCTGGATATTTATTTATTTGTTTGTTTTTTATTTATTTACTTTTAAAGCAAGGTCTTACAAAGTTGCTGAGACAAGTCTCAAACCTGTGGTACTCCTCTCTCAGTCTCAAGTACAGGGATTACAGGTATGTATCACCATGCCTGGCTATATACCTGAATATTTTTAACATTTAAGTTTCTACAATACTTTAGTAGAAGAGAAAATTAATATTAGGAAGATGTTTATCTTCTTCTGCATCATCATTATAGTGTAAGTAAGTTTGGGTTCAAGCTTCTAATATCTGCATATTTTGTATAGGTGTGCTACTTAGAACCAGCCCAGGGCTTTCAGGGTAGGCCAGCAGTGCTAGCAAATTAGTGGTCCTGGGATCAACCTTTACCCAGTAAGCAGAGAATACTTTATAAATACTCCATCTCTCTTCTACTTAGGACTGGATTTTTCTGAAGCCCAACCACACACTACACTAGTTATTGACAATTTTATAGTAGAATTAAGTACCAGTTACCCATATGGTAACTTGCTTGAAAATTTACTTTTTATTACTTGCCTTCCCTTAGAGGATTTATTTCATATTTTATCAGGAGTTTGGACCTTAATCTTGAAAAACACAGTCTCAAACAACATAATCCCAAATGTTGAAATCCTGCAAGTCTTAAATCCCAAAAATATAATTCTGGAAAAAGAATTTAAAAATAACTTGAAACTTATCCACTTTTCAAAAAGTATTTATTAAAAATAAATAAAAACAGCCGGGCGTGGTGGCGCACGCTTGTAATCCCAGCATTCGGGAGGCTGAGACCAGAGGATCCGGGTTCGCGGCCAGCCTCACCTACCTAGTGAGGCATTCCGCAACTTAGTGAGACCCGGTTTCAAAATAAAGAATAAAAAATAGGGCTGGGGGTGTAGCTCGGAGGTAGAATGCCCCTGAGTTCAATCCCTAGTACCGCAAATAAATAAATAAATAAATAAATAAATAAATAAATAAATAAATAGATAAATAGATAAATAAATAAAAACATTTCAGAACCCTCAAAAACCTTGTGATGCTAGTAATCCAGCTCAATCCAAGTCTGAGGGTGGCTGGTGAGCCTGGTGTTCTGGTGTAAAGAAGCACTTAGAAAAAAAGTCATTTACCTTTAGTATTTGATCCTCTGGGTAGCCAGCTGATTGGATGGTGCCCATTCACTTTGAAGGTGGATTTTCCATACCCAATCCACTCAGAGTTACTCACATGTAATCCCTTGGAAACATCCTCACAGACAGACAGCCAAAACTATGCTAAGACAGATTTCTAGATATTTATTCTCCCTAACATGGTGCAGCTAAAGGGCACTCATCTCTTTCCTGAATTTGGCTCTCTATTTGTCCAAGACTTTTTTTTTAATTTCACTGGGAATTGTGGTTTTCAGTATTTTGACATTTGGAATTTTAATCTTTTTTTTTTTTAGGTGAGTTATATAAGAATAGTTTAAAAGAGTGATTCTCAATATTTAAAAACATTTTACTACTTTTTCTGTATCTAGATAAATCTAACAGTTGTAGTTTATATATTTTTGTATACTTTTTTATTTTTTTGGTACATTATAGTCTTATAGTTCAGAGTGATAATCTTTTAGAATGACAATTTTCTATACTTTAGGCTTTAGGATTTTAATCTTTCAGGAATTCAACATTCAGGATTATAGCATTTAGTAACATGTTGTTTGGGATTATAACAGGCACCAGTGTGCTAGGAGATTTCTACACAAATATTCATAGGACTCCATATTTCACTAGCAATTAAGTGGGAAAAAGAGAATGGATGAATAAATGTGTATCTTCAATACAATAGAACAAGCATGCAAGGAAGTTAGTTAAATTAGTCCTGGCCAAGAAAGACTTCTTAGAATAAAAAAGACAACCACAGATTCATGTCTCTGAGTGATTTAAAAGGTGAATGTGTAATATTTTCATTTAAAGCCCTGGTTTATCTTACTAAATCACCCTAAAACTTTCTGTCGGGCTGGGATTTGTCTCTGCATGAAGATTTCAGTAAATATAAACGCATTTGGTATAATAGATGCTTATGAACACCTACTGACTCAGCACCAACTGCTTATCTTTCCTAGTGTCATGAAAAGAAGCCAATATTGTTGAATATTCTAATTGTTGAATTGGGCCAGACAGGGTGGCACACACCTGTAATCTCAGTACTTGGGAGACTGAGACAGGAGGATTGCAAGTTTGAAACAAGCCTCAGCAACTTCATAAAGACATCGACATCAGTAACTTAGTGAGACCCAACTTCAAAAAAAAAAAATACATAGAGATGGGCATAGAGATGGGAGTGTATATCAGAGGCAGAATACTCCAGTACCACCACAAAATAAAAATATATATTGTTGAATTGCCCTTTCCACCTTTGGACCTATTTTACTAAATATTGCCATCTTAATGTATAAAATAAGAAAAGCAATGTCCTCCTACTACACTGACAATTGTATTGAGAATTAAGTAAAAATACTTCGTAAACAGTAAACCACTTTAATGACAAGCAAAGCATTGGGGGAGAAGTATGGATGGAGTCTTGTTGATGTTGATAGGAAAGGACATTGTTTTCTTCTGCTGCTTGATTATCAATAGAGAAATGATTGCAAAACTCAGCTATCACCCTTGTAAACAAAAAGAGGCTACCGTTTTAGGATTTTTTTGTTTGTTTTGCTTTTTGGATTTTTGTTTTTTGTTTTAAATACAATGCTAAGCTAGACATTGAGTTCCATGATTCTTTGGTGATAGATGTGTCTGCTGTTGGTTTGGTCACGCAGCATCCATGCCCACTTCCTTATATATCAGCTCTCCTCCTCCCAGCTCCACATTTAAGGTGCCTTACCAAAGTACAAAGTCCAAGAGGGGTACATGACTTAAAACAGCAAAACAGACAGCAAGGATTGGAAAAATTGATTGAAAAGTTACCAGCTGCCTAAAATACTCAAGCCTAACACTGGTTCCAGAGTGTCAGATCTTTCTAATTCATCCCATAGTCCTCTTGTCCATTCTCTGAAATCTCACTCTAGTAACAAGATTAAAAAGAGTATTTTATGTAATTAGTAGCGGTGGCTGTAAATTGGGGCAATAAGAAAAAGTTTCTCTAAAAATGATGGAAACAGATTGAATGATACCTGGAGATAGGATGATTACTGGTTTTGAATCTTGCAATGTCCTTACTTTGGTGTTTTGGTTACAAGGTCACAGAAAGCAATTTAAATGTTCCAGTTTGGATCTCAGTGGATGCAGTATACACACAATTTTCAACATATTTTTTCTCTGAATAAATTTATCTAAGTTGTTTCTTTCCATCCAGGATGCTTAAACATTAAAGTGCACAGTGGTATAACTAATATGCCCCTCGTTACTCATACAAATATATTGCTTGGACAGTCAGGAGATCAGGTAGTATAAAGTTACTTTATGGGGAATTTATCTTACTAAAGATGAAAGTTGATGCAGCATTTCTAAAATTATTTATAAAAAATGAATTTATATGTCACTTTGTGTCTGCCAACATTTTTTCCAGCTCTTACATCCAAAGTGTAGTCAAGATGACCTAGAAATGCTCAGAAAATGTTCATTAAAATTGATTTTTCTGTCTAGTTTCATTGGTACTGAAAATATATGAAATACATATATTCCATTTATAGGGCCAGTTTTCTTCTCCTATAATGGAATGCCTTTAATAATATGGTTTTTAATAAGAAGATGTCTCTAAAAGAGTAAAAGATGAGGGAGGGAGTTATGATTTTTTTCACAAAAGTCATGCTAAAATCTTTTGCACAGAGGAAGAGTAATCTGTGGAGTTTGGGGTTATGAGTTCTAATCATTCAAGGTATGTGGAATATAGTATTATACCAAATAACTGTCTTATTTTTCCTTTTAGTTTCTAAACTAACTAATTGTTGTGTGGCGGTCTGTGAAAGTAGAAGAAAAGAGATAGGCTAAATAACATAATACTTGTCATCACTTGAGAGTTTAACTATTATAGGAAAAGAAGGAAAATGGATAAGAACTATGACAGCTAACAACACATAAATTAATTAGAATAATAATTAATTAGAACAATAACAACATAATTAATTAGAACAATTATTTCAAACTATGTGTCAGAAAAGGTTGGTTTTGCAATAAATTGTTATCTGTTAGGGTCTAAGTAAGAAAGATAGGGATGTATTCAATCTCTAGGTTCAACATTGACTTAGCAATTTATCTACATATAATGTGTGAATTCTTAGACATCGTCTTAAAGAGCTCTAGCTTCCTGGTATTTCCAATAATGTTTACCTACCAAAACAAAACACAAACATTATATAGTAACTATGCTGTACAGTGTTTTATTTTGTGTAACAACTATGCACTTACAATTGGCCTTTAATCCAGTCAGCTTTTTCTATTATTTCAGATAAATTAGTTCTCAGAAGTAGAGGACCTGCCTAATCAAAGTGGACTCCAGGTGAAGGCAGTAATCTATTATGGAGGGAGTTCCAGAGGGCTGAAGCCTCCTGAAAGAATCTAACTTTCCTGGGAACAATTTTCAAGGAAACAAACTGCATGAAATATCTATCTTCACTATTTATAAAAAGTAGCTTCCAAATAATCCATTGTGAGATTTGGTTTCAGAAGACAACATAAAGCTCGAAACCTTGGGATTGTTTTTTAACAAAACACAATAGTATTTTTTACGATTTTCTTTGTACCATGAAAGCTAATTTTAAAACTGAAAATAGAGAGATGATGCTATGGTCTTCCAGCCTTGTCAGCTTCATTCCACAAGCTGCTCATTCAGGCTTTTGTTCCCTGGAAGTTTGCTTTGGTGGAAAGCTTTCAAGATCCTGTGTCAGCCATAAAGCAAAATAGGAAAAGCCAATATGGTGGTTTACCAAATTAACAAGAACAGCTATCTCTCTTGACAGATTTCTCTGTTTAATTATAGCTGTTGGGGATTGAGTCAGCTGTTTGAACAACAGGAAAAATTAGAGGGTCATTAAGATGGTCTATTAATTTGCTGTCATGAGGAGCTGCAGATCCATGATCTGCTCATGCAGTGTGGTAGAATACTTTTCAAAGCAGTGGCTCTTAAGATTCTTTTGGTGATTTTTAAGAAAATCCCCATTGTTAAATGACAAGAAAAATGTAGTGATTTGGGAATGCAAACTTAATAGTTAAAATTCATCAGGTAGAAAATTTTCTCTTCCAAAATCAATCTGGAAATATTTTTTAAAGAAGAAAAAGGAAAAGAAATTCAACACATCAACTTCTTCTGCTAAAAATATTACTTGCTCCCACACTTAGTAAAAGGTATACTGTATTCAACTTCTGAACCCATTTTTTTCTTGAACCAATAGATATCTTTTATAGGTATTAAAATAAATGTTATTTGCAAAAATAAATAAAGACTCTCTACAATCTGCCTTTCAATGAGCCAAAGAACTGCCATAATTAGAGTTGATACGTTCTTTATGAATGCTTTTTTAGAAAAAAAAAATAACCAAAACATTTATCAAAATCACTCAGGAAAACTACTAGAGCTAGAGGTATAATGGTATTCATTTGATGACAATGAAGGACCCTTAAAAATGGCCTAAAAAATAACAAGTTTATGTCCTTTAGCAATCTACAAGAACATTCACCAGTGCCATCTCAGAAGCCTCAGAATGATGTAAATATTTCCAAATTCCAGACAACAACATAAGAAATAAAATTTGATTTGGCAATTCATGACTAACAAAAGTTATCCTGAAAGTTCTCAGGCCTTAAAGTTCCTGGAATATACCATTTTTACTGTTTCCATAGCAGCAAAGATTACTGTTGGGCAGGTTGCTTTCAAAACTAGAATCCTTGCAGGTTGCTTTCAAAACTAGAATCCTTTTCTGGAAAATTAACTTCACTGCAATTAAATTCTGAGAAAGGACGGAGGCAAATATCAGTTGAAGGGGATTTTCTAATTTTTGTGTCCGCCTATACAAACAAAATAACAAATGTATAAAAAGCTGAAAACACAATTTGTATGATTAATTCCTTGTTCCTCAGGAGTGGGAGAGCATTTCAATAGGCTGATGGGGAGAAAGAGGAAGTCAGGAACAGTGGCAGTACACAGGTGGTCTCATTATATCAGGTGCTCAGAAGAAAAGACAGAGCTGAAAAATGAGCTAGGTTCCTGGAATTTGATATGTGGGTTAAGTCATACAATTCTCTATTAAATAAAATTATGCTCAGTATTGTTAAGTTTTCTTAAAGTATAATACATATTTCATTAAAACTCACTTGCTGCAACTGGCTATGCATTATATCATCTTTTTTTTTTTTTCAGTACTGAGGATTGAACCCAGGGGCATTTTACCCCTGAGCTATATCCCCAGTCCTATTTTTTAATTCTTTATTTTGAAACAAAGTTTCACTAAATTGGGCAGGGCCTTACTAAGTAGCTGAGGCTGGCCAAGAACCTGCAATCCTTCTGTCTCAGCTTCCCAAATACTGGGATTACAAATGTGCGTTACCATGCCCAGCTCTACTATCTTAAAGGAACCTTCTGTACCTCTTTTTTTTTTTTTTTTAGGTTGATCTAATTTGCTTTGTATATCTCAAACTTAAGTGATCAATTCCTACTTATTAAAAATATCAATTACACTGCTACTATTTTTTATTGCTAATATAATCACAATAGAAATTAGTTATCTTCATACATGAGTTTATTCTCAAAGAACTAGGAATAACAAATTAAACATCTTAATTCTGAACAAGTCTGCCCAAAGAGGTATAGTTGCTGATTGAAAATGTATACTTATATCTACGCTTATTTACTCAACATAATTCTATGCCATGAAGTTATTAAGAACTGCATTTATTTATATACATGTATTTACTTTTATGAAATCCAGGGTTAAATCAAGATTAGAATGGGTAGAGACAAACTCATATGCTTGAAGGTTCATCATTCTCCCTCTCTTGAGTACCAGAGAGCTGGCTCAGGATACCTGAGGGAGATTACATAAAATAGGCTCTTACAAGCACTGAGACATGGATGTTCTTCTTCTCCAATAAGTCCGTTTTCTAGACCAAGGAGCTCCCAGACTCCCAGATGCTTCCTGTCAGGCATTCTATATAAAGATGCAGAGCTGCATGTGGATTCAGTCCGTCTGCTGGAGCCTTCTCCATTGTTCATCAGGTTCAGCAATACCTGGCTTAAGGATTCCCCTCTGAATTGTAATGGAAAGGTAGGGAATAACATGCTCTCTTTTTTAACTGTTTTTAACCCCCACCCCCCATAACCACTATTGTATATCTAAATCACTTGGCTCCAGTTGTTACTTTTGTAAATGGCACAGAACTATGAAATAAATCCTTTGGATGGACATCTCCCCTCCAAAAATCACTTTGGGTGTAACAAAATACAAAATGTGAATTTTCTACTATGTTAAGTGCCATAAGGTTGCTTTTTTAAACTACAGAACTTACTTTATTAAGGACAGATATATTTGTATTACTAACCGCATTTTATTTCATAAGCACCTAGTATACCTAAACCAGAGTGAATTGTAACAATCTGGTCCTCAAATCAATAGGCTGTAGGCATTTGCAAATAAGCTTTAGAATAACAAGGTAATAAGTCATATACTCATTTGAAGATTAGTTGCTTTTGCCTAAGACTCTAGTGTAATGTTTAGTACAACTTGAATCTCAGGAAAAGCATATATATATACGTATATTATTGCAAATAAATATTTCACATAAATATGTTAAGAAAAGAAAGTATAATTTTAACATCTTTATTGTTCATAGCTCTCTAAGTGTAACTTAGATTCCTTTATACCAAGGACAATGGGATTAAGTAGTATTTGATTAAAATAGTGTTACCATTTACCTATCCATAGAATCTATTCTAATTATTACATGGAATTTGATACAAAATATAGACCGCTATTCATGGTAGAAATAATAATTAGATATTCCTACTATGTAGATTTTTGTGCTAAGTCAAATATAGTTTTGAAATAGACATTTTTCCTTAATCAGTCTTTGGTTGGATAAATGGAAGAAAGAGGTGTAGTTTAAAAATGACCCTAGTACTTGTGAAGCAGAGACAGGATGATCACAGGTTTGAGTACAGTTTCAGCAACTTAGCAAGACCCTAGCAACTCAGTGACACCCTGTTGCAGAATAAAAAATTAAATAGGGCTCAGAGATAGAATGTAACTGGGTTCAATCTCCAGTGTCACACACACACACACACACACACACACACACACACACACACACAGAGTTATACATGAATTAGGGAGAGATGTTACATAAATGAAAGACAGAATGAAAGAGGCTTTGAGCCTTTAGAAAACAAAACAAAACAAAAATAATAATAATAATTATAGACCACAGAATATCACAGGATGAGAAGCACTCATGGTGAAAGTAACGTTGATTGAAGTGAGATTTAAATAGTGATATATTGTGTTCATATCATAGATTTTTCTGGTGGCACACAAAGATTATCTCACTCATTATTGTACCTGCAACACTGACATCAATGCCTAGAAAATGGTGATGATTAGACAATCATTTTAGGCATAGATTTTTCAATTGAATAACTATATTCAATTGAAATAATTGAAGCAAAAAAAAAAAACTTGCATAAAATGTGTTTCGGCTTCCATTCATGCAACAAATAGAATGTATAAAGAAATCAAAAATTTCCCTTATAGAAGAGCCCTTTATATCTGTTGTTGCTCTTGGGGAGACATGCTCTGTATAAACAGGCAGTAGACTTGGTAATCAATCCATTTCAGAAAAATTCACCTTATGTATGTTTGAGAAGCTTTGATTTCAGTGGAAAAGGTTTTTAAAGGATATTCTACTTTTAAAATGAAGTTAAGAGCCAGGCATGGTAGCATAGCCCCATAATCCCAGTATTTGGGAGGCTGAGACACGAAAATCACAGGTTCAAGGCCAGTCTCAGCATATTAGTGAGAACCTGTTTCAAAATAAAAATAATAAAATAGGTCGAGGTGTAACTCAGAGGCAGAATGCCCTGAGTGTTAATTCCAAGTACAAAAAATAAAATAAAATAAGCAAAAAAAGGGACACTAAGTACAAGTGACAGACAAAACGAGGCATTCACTAGGGTTTTGCAGAACACTCACACCTTGGAGAAATGCCAGGATTATTCATAAGACTTTATCTTTGGAAGTACCATAATAAAAAACAGTTGAAAGAAAAATTTTGCCCTTATCAATCATTTTCTAAACACATTATTTTACAATATAATTCAAGAGAGTGCAGAATACTCGGTAGGTGGTTATGTTAACAAATGGTAACAAACAAAATCTGACAGTACTGAAAGGTCAGTAGATTTCTTGACATAAAATAAGCTAAGAAAAATTAAATAGAAGGTTCACATATTTATAACTTTGTTATAAATACAAAGAAAAATGATGCAAAGATTTATGATATATGAATAATAACTGAAATCATCTTTTTTCTTTAGTAATATATTGGCTAATCCTTATTAAAGTCTCTTAAGAAAGGTTAGATGTTAATCATTTATAAAAATTCTATGAAGATAATAATTCCTTACAAAAATTATACAAGGATGAAAGTTTAGAACGTCACTGAATAAAATTTAAAAAAATAAAAATGTCCTCAAACAATTCCATCAAATTATTCATTGTGCCTGATCCTGAACCCTTCTAAGATGCCATAATTTTCAATCTTTTCAATAGGACAATTATGATCATTGAACATCATAGTCTTCATCGGCCAGTCTCTGAAACATAGTAGTCATGCCATCGCATCCTTCTCTTTGCTCCCTGAACATCAGTGGAGTGGCCTTTCCCATTGGAAATCACATGTTTTGTGGAATGTGCTCACCATGTTAAAACTCACTTGCTCATGCTTAAAGGAAGAGAACCTTCCCTAGATTTATTATCCTATCTACTTGGAACTACCCACCTTTGAGTCAATGTTGTAAAGGACATTCAAATGGCACTTGCTGATTTATGTTGTCTTCAAGGGTTTTAGTTTTGTTTTGCTTTGATTTAGAACTTTTTGTGGTTTGTTTGTTTGTTTTGTTTTTATATTTCAGCCTGAGAAGCAAAATTTGTAGAAGATTTTATGTTAACTTTTTACCAGTATTAAGATAGTTACATTTACTTTGTTCACAATTTTGATAAATGATTTATATTCACCTTTTAATTTTTTTGGTGCATTTTAATTATACATCTTGATAAAGTTCAGGGTGATAGAGACATACATGCGCACAGCACTCATTGAGCCCTCCCCCACCCTATTCCCGTTCCCACCCCATTCCCTTTCCGTCCCCACATTTCCTTGCTCAATACAAAGCTGAATAGGAGAAGAAACAATTATTTAATTAACTGAAGCTAACTCTTTTTTTTTTTTTTTTTTTTTTGCAAGGTTTCAGATAGTCAGCTGTAGGCCTCATTGTCTGTTGGTCTGCAGAGTAATGGGGCCTGCGATAGTGCACCAAGGAAGGCTTAAGAAATCAGGGACACCTTGAGCCTAATTGTCTAAACTAGCACATAGCACCCAGTGTGTGAATCCTTCCTGCTCTCTACCCACTGTCAAGATATTAGTTCCACCCTTATCATTACATACTTTTATCACTTCACTCACTGTCTGCCTGGATTCCAGAGCCTCCTTCTTCCATTTCACACCATTCTCCAAACAGCTCCCACAGTGATTTTTGTAAAACAAAAACTTGTCACTTCCCACACTCTACAGGATGGATGAAACCCAGTTTCATTACCATCAGCTATACTGAGCATCTAGTTATATATTGCCAAGTCCAAGACACACCCCCTCACCCCCAGGGAAAGTGTAAGAAGCTGAAATGATCCAGGAGATGGTAGTGGCCTCAGGTGCAATTGGAAACACTGAATAAAAATAACAAGGTAGTAGAAGTGACCAGGGCAACTGAGTAATTTTTTTTTTCTGAAAAGGAGGTAATGTAATACTTCAGTAAGTTTGAGAATCTATGCCTGGACTGAGTTTTTATTTTTTTTTACACTTTTATTTGTGCGTTATAATTATATGTTATATTAAATATGTATAGAGTGATAATGCACAGGGATTTTGATGCTGAGAGTTTGCAGCTTACACTGGTGATAGTTTGTGGAATGTAAAAACTAAAACCTTGAAGGTACACACAGTAGGTACACACACTCTTAACTTTTTAGCTAATGACAAAGGCTGTGCTGTATTGTGTTGAGAAGTGAAAATGATAGGAGGCAGTAAATCTTCTAATCAGGAGAAACTTACATCTAGATAAGCATTCTGACAGTTTGGCCAATATTGGGAATTGAATAAAATCACCTGAAAAGCTGACATTCAAAGCAGTCTTTTTTCTTTCATCTATTTTAATTTTACTTCTGAAGAATAATCTAAATGCTAGTATATATCTCATACTAGGATTAGTAAAATTATGAAAATAAGGTATAGTCATTAATAAAATATATGTGGAATCTGATGGAACTGAGTTCCATGTTCAGCATTGCATTATACTAGTTTTTGTCCATGGGCAAGTCAATAAATATGAGAGGTGATTTTATAGATTCACATGTATGAATTTTTTCATACTTACCCTGATTATAGGATGGTCTTAGATTTATTTCTGATGACCACAATGTAGTAGAAGTGGTACTGAATGACTTTCAAGTCTGGTTTACAAAGAAGAATACAGCAGCCCTCTGGGTCTCTCTTGGGATGCTCTCTCTTAGTCCAGCCACTATATGGTGAGGAAGTCAAAACTAAATGAAGAGCCAGGAGTATGTGTTCTAGCTAACAATGGTCATTTGAAGTCCTGGCCTTCAGCTTCCATCAATAGCTAGACATAGAAAGGATGACTTTGGTATGATTCCATCCCCTTCACCTTCAGTTGCATAAGATTCTCCAACAGAGAACTACTCAGGTAGGCCCAGCCAACTCCCAGAACCCGAGAAATGAGTGATTGTCATTGTTTCATACCCTTACAGTGGAGTGGTTTGTTATATCATATATACAAATAAAAAATTATAATCTAAAGTTTCTAATCTAATAACAAAAGTAATAATACCTCTTTCAAAATTTTGCTTTGAGAACTAAATGGAATAATCTTTTTTTGAGGAGCAACAATGGCATCTGGCATGTAAGTTTAATATTGGTATAATTATAATTTTGTTTAAAAGTAGTTTAACATTTTAAATAACATACTATTGTAAATAGTTTGTATAAAAAATGAACTGTGTAATATCCCTATGATATATAATTACAATGCACCAATAAACACATAAAAAATTTTAAGAGAGATATTATGTCTTTCTCATTTTTTCATTAGTTAAGGATATTAATCACTCTTGGAACATACTACTAATTCAATAATTATTTATTCAATTCTATTGTTTACTTTTGTGGGATACATAAATACACACACACACAAACACACACACACACACACACACACAGATTGGTCCTATTTTGTATTATTTATTTTGAAACAGGATCTCACTAAGTTGTGGAGGGCCTCACTAAGTAGCTGAGGTTGGCTACAAACCTGTGATCCTCCCATCTCAGCTTCGCAAGTAATGGGATTACAAGCGTGCACCACCACGCCCGGCTTGGTCCTTGATTTTTGAAAGAACAAAATGCCATGCAAAAAAAGATATTGAATATATTGTAATATTTTAAGTTGTATGGTTTTAATATATAGTGATTATATTGAATTGTGATATATCCAGAATGTCTCTTTCTTGCTTATTTAGGTTCCTGGAATCTATAGTCCTATTCTATCCACTTCATAGCATGTTATAGATGTAGTATCACAGAGGCTGGGAAGTAGGAAAGAGCAGGAAGAAACTTTACTGCTCCGTTAATCATTTCCTCCTCCTCAAATGTGTTCTGTCACATCTCTACAGGTTGTTGGCATTTAGATAATCAAGATGTATTAGCATGTTGTTTCACAGAGCATGGAATAGAGACCAACATCACCTAAGAGATTATTAGAAATGACTAATTTCAGGCCCCTCTTCATATCTTCCAAAACAGAATAACTATTTTAAAAGATTCCCCAGATGATTTATAATCACATTAAAATTTGACAAATCCTGCTCTACAGAGCTTCTAGCCTTCCTATTTTACATTTTCAATTAAACCAAAAATGACAACTTCAATCTCCTTAGTAAATATAATTATGTTTAGTATTTTGAATTTAAGTGGCACTTGCTACCAAAAAAGACATAAACTGTCAAACAAATAAAAAGATCCTAACCCTCTGAGAACCTGTTTGATTAACACTGTGTTCTCATCACGTTGGTACACTTATCAAGACCTGCACAAGGACAGGGTTTAGAGGCTACCATTTTAGAAGATGACACATAGCATTCTATTTCTGGTAAGATTAATATTTTCTCTGTTTGAACAAATTTTTGATAATTTGTGTATTTTGAAAACAATGTCAATGGACTTGGCCAGTCATTTACCGTCATTTCAAGTACCTGGCTGTCCCATTGACAAGTAGGTAGAGAGGCATACTTTTTACTAGATCTGATCAGGTTCAGGGACAGTTTTGGACAGCCATGTTTAGTACAATGATTGGCTTCCTGTACAGAAAAAGAAATTGAAATTGTGCTACAATTTCATCTAAGATTTTCTCAAGAAAGGGAAGTAAACATCCTTACTCCTTTTATATTTACCAAAATGTTATCGTGCGCCCTTATCAGATGTCTATCTTAGACACTAAGGGTAAAATGATGAATGAAAAAGAATTGCTTACCTATATATAATCATAAATTAGTTTTAGTTTGAAACTTAAGGTCATTCTTTTTCTGTGTGTCAAAATATGCTCTGTGTGATTTCCTTTTTTTTTTTTTTTTTTTGTGGTACTAGGGATTGAACTCAGGGGCATTCTACCTCTGAGCTATACACCCAGCCCTATTTTTTATTCTTTATTTTGAAACCGGGTCTCACTAAGTTGTGGAGTGCCTTACTAGGTAGTTGTGGCTGGCCACGAACCCGGATCCTCTGGTCTTAGTTCCCCGAATGCTGGGATTACAAGCATGTGCCACCACGCCAGGCTTGATTTCTTTTTTTTTTTAATACTTTTTTTTTATTAGTGCATTGTAATAATACATCTTTGTTAGGTACAAGCTGGTAAAGGAAAACATGCACACATTACTCATTTAACCCTTCCCCAATTCCCGCCCCACTTCCTTGCCTTCCCTCCTCAGGTTCAGTTTAGTGATTGACTTTGATGTGTTCGTGAAAGTACATCATGTGCATTAAGGTGTTTCCCTCCCCCTCCCCCCCATCACATTCAGTTAAGTCACCTTCTTTGCTCATCTAAGATTTCTCTTTCTTTGTCTAGAGTTCCTCGAATGACCCACTTTCTTTCTAGATTGTGTATATTAGGGAGAGCATATGATTTTTTACTTTTAGTGACTGACTAATCTCACTTAGCATAATGTTTTCCAGTTCCATCCATTTCCCCACAAATTACATGATTTTGTGCTTCTTTATGGCTGAGTAAAATTCCATTGTGTACATATCCCATAGTTTTATAATCCATTCATTTGTTGATGCATCTCTTGGCTGGTTACATAGTTTGGCAATTGTGAATTGTGCAACTATAAACATAGATACACATGCATTGGTCTAATAGTTTGGTTTACATTCTTTTGGGTACATACCCAGAAGTGGTATTGCTAGATCATATGGTAGGTTCATTCCCATTTGTCTGAGGATCCTCCATATTGTTTTTCAAAGTGGTTGCACTAATTTGCAATCCCAGGAACAATGTACTAGGGTTTCCACTTCTCCACATCCTTGCCAGCATTTGTTGTTGTTTGTGTTCTTGGTGATTGCCATTCTGGTTGGGGTTAGGTGAAATCTCAAGGTAGTTTTGATTTGCATCTCTCTGATTGCTAATGATGTTGAACATTTCCTTATACATTTATTGGCCATTTTTATTTCTTCTTTTGTGAAGTGTCTATATAGAGCCTTTGCCCATTTGTTGGTTGGGTTATTTGTTTTCTTAGCTGAGTTTCTTGAATTCTCTATATATTCTAGGTATTAGACCTCTATCAGAAGAGTAGCTGGCAAAAATTTTCTCCTACTCTGTAGGCTCTTTGTTGAGGTTCTTGATAGTTTCCTTTCCTGCACAGAAGCTCTTCAGTTTAATGCAATCCCATGTATTGATCTTCCTTTGAGTTGCTTGTACTTTTGGGGTCTTGTTGAGAAAGATTTTACCTATGCCTATGTGTTGAAATGTTGGGCCTATGCCCTCTGCAAGTAGCTGCAAAGTCTCTGGCCTGACTTCCAGGTCTTTGGGGTCTTCGATCCATCTTGAATTGACTCTTGTGCAGGGTGAGAAAGTGGGGTTTATTTCCATTTCCTTGCATATGGTTAACCAGTTTTGCCAACACCATTTGTTGAAGAGGCTATCTTTTTTCCAGTGTATGTTTTTGGCTCCTTTGTCAAAAATCAGTTGACTGTAAGCACGTGGGTCTGTTTCTGAATCTTCTATTCTGCTCCATTGGTCTATGTGTCTGTTTTTGTGCCAATACTATGCATTTTTTTTTAATTACAGTGTCTTTGTGATTTCTAAGCAATAATCTCACCTTGTTTTATTCATGGGGAATAGTACCTTACTATATATTTGACTATTTTTTTAATTTACAGAGAAAATTTCTCTGTATGATTGTATATCAATAATTCTATATACCCAGTTGAGACATATAGCTGCTTGAAAAGACTAAATAAAAATAAATTATTCAACCAGGCTTGGTAGTACACACTGCAATTCCTGTACTTAAAAGGTTGAGATAGGAAGTTTGCAGGTTTGAGGCCAGTGTGCAGTATCTTAGCAAGACCCTCTTTCAAAATAAAATAGAGCTGGGAATGTAGCTTAGATTTAGAATGCCTCTGGGTTCAATTCCCAGCATCATACAAATAAATAAATAAATAAATAAATAAATAAATAAATTCATTTTTTTAGAACTATAAAAATAAAGATCTCTGGAGAGCATTGTTGTCTTGGTCTGTTCAAGCTGATATAAGAAAATACCTTAGACTATAAGGCTTAAGCTGAAAATAGAAAATTATTAAGTTCTGAAGACTGCAAACTTCAAGATCAAGGTGCTGATAGATTCAGTGTCTGATGAAAGTATGATTCTGGGTTTGTAGATAGCCTCTTCTCACTGCTTGCTCACGTGACCTTTCCTCAGAGACTGCTCTTGAAGTAACAGAGTTTCTCTCTCTCTATCTTCTTACATTGGTGGCAATCTCATCATGAGGGCCCCACTCACATGACCTAATCTAAACTGATTATCTTCCAAAGGCCCTGTCCCCAAATGTCAATGCTTTGGGAGCCAGGCTGTCAACATATGAATTTTGGTGCAAAATGAAACATTTATCCCATAACAACCATATAGAATTTCAATGCACTGGGTAAGCAAATCTTCATAAGGAGACTGAGGAAAGAGTAGGAGAGGTATGAGGAAGAACTCTTCACAAGTTAAACCTTTCAGGAATCACTTGCTAACATACCTTAATATTTAAAAATTACTTTATCTACTTTACATAAATATTGGTGATATGTGTGGTTCAATAAACAATTATATGTACATTATATCCAGCAACTAGATCTTAAAGACCATATGTGATAATGTGAAGCAACATACCTATGTATTGAAAGATGTTTACTGAAGTTTAATTCTGTGATATGTGATGTTTATCATCCTTCATCCTTTCTTAGAAATAAAAACCTTTAAAGTAATGATCAGTTAGTATCAATCCATCTCAAGTGCACAAAGCATGTAATAATATTTGTAGGATTTTTAAAGTAAAATTTTAAGGATAAAAAGTAATTTTGTTTATTAACTTTTAATTTATCCTCATTAAAGAAATTATATAAACCCATAGTCAATATTTCATCTTAAAAGTTCTGTTCATATTCTTTTTTCTTTCTTTGTCTTTGATCCATGAAAGTTGACCTCAGTTACCATCTATACTGTCTTCTGAATAATTTTTCTGAATTAAAAATCTTTTCAGTTTTTTCGTCAAATGTTCTAATGGCTTCGTTTTACCATCAGAATAAAATTTATATTTCTATCGTGCAAACATGCTAAGATCATGAACTCTATGTTGAATTAAATGGTATAATTTTCATATTAATCCCCTCTGAGTAATACTATTGTAATAAAATTCTTTTATTTTCTTGCCTTTTTTGTGTTTTCATTCTGTGGATTGAACCCAAGGGCAGATTCGTCTCTGAGCTACACCTCAAGCCCTATTTTATTGTTTTGTTTATTCACGTGTGTGTGTGTGTATGTGTGTTTGTGTGTGTGTGTATGTGTGTAGTGCTGGGGATTGAACCCAGGCATTCTACCTCTGAACTACAACCTCAGCCATATTTTTATTATTTTATTTTATATTTTTGGAAACGGTGTCTCACTAAGTTGCAGAGGGCCTCACTAGGTGCTGAGGATGGCCTAAAACCTGCAATCCTTCTATTTTACCCTCTCAAATATTGGGATTACAGGTGTGTGCCACCATACCCAGCTATAATGCAATTCCTTGAACTCAATTCTGTGTTATCTTGCCTCATTGTCTCAAACCTCCTGTTTTTTGTTTTTTGTTTTTTATCACTTAGGATATATTGCTTTCTTCTTAATACTTCAGAACTGAAGTTTGAACAGTCTTATAAAAAGTTCAAAATTAATCATATCATAAAGTGAATACTCACCAAGTTTGGTTACAATGCTTTATTTGCCCTCCTAGATTTAGGACTATTTTTCAGAGCTTCTATTTGAGAATACACCCCACACAATACAAGATGCTCTCACTTTATCCTAAGATATGTGCACTCACTTCTTCATTTATAAATATTAAAGAATATTCATATATACTATATATATTTTGTTTTATATTCGAAAGACTTCTGAAAATTTGAGGACAATTTCAAATATGAAAACAAAAGCAAACTCTATAAAGAATTATTACATATTCCAGAATCATATAGGAGATTAATGAAGAAGAAAAAGAAGAAGAAGAAGAAGAAGAAGAAGAAGAAGAAGAAGAAGAAGAAGAAGACAACCTAGTGAGTCCTAAGCAAGGAAAGTCTGAAAAGGTCAGTGAAAAGCCCCAGGATTTAAAGAAACAAGTCATTAATGCCAGTAAATCAATTTAATTTAATCACTATGCAAGACATTCTCTTAACGGCCTGTGAAATTGAAGAGATCTTTCTAATCTTAAAAAACAAACAGAATAATTTCTCTTGACTTTGTTGCCATATTTCCATTGTCTCTTTCTCTCCTCTCTGCCTCTCTCTCTCTCTCTGTCTCTCTCATTACTGGGAATTTAACATCAAGGGCCCTTCTGTCTCCAAGCTACACCCCTAGCCCTAATTTTTAATTTTTATTTTGAAACAAGATCTTGCTAAGTTGCTGAGGGTCTCATTAAATTACTATATAGAGGATGAGATATAAAAGAATTTTAAGGAACTCATAAACAACTTATTTTAACATGCTAGCATATAGCTCAGACAAAAACTCATAAACAATTTGTTTAGACATGCCAGCATATAGTGTCAGAAACTTGTCTGGACATGTCAGCATAGGACTCAGACCAGCACTTCTGTGCTGCAGTTGATAACAGATATTTGGATCATAAAATGCCTTCTCACCTTTGATGGACTTATGTTATCAATACATTTGAACAACTGACAAGAGTTTGGCAGGTTCTATAAGCCTGGATGAGCTTGCCAAAGACACTAGGAAACACTCAGAAAGTCCTATAAAGACAGGAGCCTTCTGACAAACAGTCCATTTTGCTTTGTTTATACAACAGTCTTTCCATGTGTATGGCTCCAATCCAGGGACTTGTTCCAGTTCTGTTCTTCTTCTTGACCAAAGATCAGTGTAACTTCTGACTGGGTCAGTGCCCAGGCCAACTCCTGAATCTTCTCTTCCATTTCTGGACTTGCTTCATTGTTCCCTACTCCCTGATTGTTTGTATTGTATTATTTTGCAGATTATGTGAACTGCTCTAAATTTTAGGAGTTGTATATAGTTTAACATACTTATTCAACCTAAATTGTTAGAATTGCTAGTGTGAAGAGTATTGTTTGATGCTCATTCACTGCTAATTGGCTTTGGCGAAGCAGCCGCTCAGCGTCTGAATTTAGCTTAATTTTACTTAGACACTTTCTGAATAAGTTCCTGCATGCTATAACCTTTGAGTGTTGAGTAAACCTTCTGACACTGTGGAAAGACACAAATTGTGTCTAGTGACTCATTGGTCTTAGGACCTTGTGGTGCCATTGCTCACAACATTGCTGAGGCTGGCCATGAATCTGCATTCCTCCTATCTCAACCTCCCAAGTACTGGGATTACAGGTGTGTTCTCCT
>PVLC010016336.1:0-35652 GCA_004027655.1 Graphiurus murinus
TTGCACAACTCTGTTAATATACTACAAAACACCAAATTGTGCACTTTAAATAGGGACTTGTATTTATGTGGATTATTTCAACAAAGCCATTAAAATAAAAAAGAACAAATGAACAAATACAAGCATACAACCACAAACTAAAGAATAAATGTAGAAATCTCAAGTATTTATTCTAAGGAAATAAGAATTGGAAATCTTTGAAAAGAACAAACAGTTGGCCAACACAGAGGTTCTAAGTCTTGCTACTCTCAGTTTTCCTAATTTTCTTATCCCTCCAAACTCTAGGTGATAAAAGGTGACTGGTAAAAAGAATAACCTTGACCATCCTAACTCCTGGTCACACTGAGCTACCTGCTCAGTGACTTCCGCTCCCATTTTCTTCCTGGGTTCCAAAGATAAACTCCCTTTCTCATCAACTGCCCTCACTTTTGACACTAGTTACACATGCGCCAGAACCATAGTTGGCATATTGACTAATTTATGTTTGTCGCCTCTCTGGTCCTTCACTTCCCGTTTCACCCTTCCTGCTTCTAAACCCCCTCGCCCCTCTCTTGCTCCATTGTATTTCTGGCCATCCCGATCCAGCTCTTCCCTTCCTGCACATCAGTCCCTCACAAGCAAATGTAGCCAGAGGAAAACAGCAAGCCAGCTGCCCGGCCTCACTCCAAGTTCATGTCACAGCCTCAAGCGGGCCCGGCGCCTCCCGTCTCCTTTTCCTGGCCCTTTTCTCTCACGCTCCACAGTTCTCCCTTTCCTCCCTAGCCTGGCTCTAGTCATAGCTCCTGCTCGTTCTTTCTCTTGCCTTCTGCAAGACCCCACCAGCACCTGCGCCAATGCCACCTTCCCTTCTGCCACTGTGGGTGCTCAGCGTGGGCGCACCTGACCCGAGGCCAGCCCCTGCGCTCTTGCCTGGGCCTTGTCACCTACAGCCCACTCAAAGAGCTCACTCCAGTTCCCACCCTCTCCTGCATCTTCATACTCGCCTCTCTACCAGATCATTCCCCTCAGTGTTCAAAAATGGGCCACTAGTTCCCACCACTTAAATATAAATATATGTGTATACATACACATATATAATCTGACCCATTTTCTCTTTGAGCTCCAACCTTCTTACTTTCTTCCCTTTACAGAAAAACCTCTAAAATGGCTTCTCTACATTTGGCTCCCATCTCTACCACCCTGGTCCAGCCCCATCACCTCACATGGGGTTACTACAGCAGTCTCCTCCCATCCGTGGCCTCCGGTCTTTACCCTGGCCATCCCCCTCCCTAAATCTATCCTTAACGCAATGGCCATGTACGTGGGATCTCAGCACCTCCCTGTGCAAATTCTCCTGATCTATGTCAACTCGCTCCGAATAAAACTAATGCCCTTACAACAACCTGGAAATCTGCTCCGGATTGAAGCCCTCACCTCTCTCACCTCACAGCTTCTTGCTTGCGCTCCCCTCTCCAGCCACACTCTGGTCCTGAACTCTCATGATGGCTTCCCTTGTAGGAGCTCCACTCCTAAGAGATCCACGGGCCACTCCCTGGCTGCCAACGTGACCTGTCTTTCTCTCCTGCCACTGTGTTTTCCATCATAGCTCCCGTCCAGGGTTCCTACTCACCCGTCCCTGCTCTTTTTCCATGGCAACTATCCCCATCTGACATTCCATATATTTTACTTAGCTCTTTGTTATTGTGCCTCCTTCCCCCTGAGGGCAGAGCTCTGTATCCTAGAACACTGTATCTTAGAACATTGCATGTTTGCAGTTCAGTAAGTATTCGATGGACACATGCATGCCTAAACAGCCACAGGGATGAGGGAGTCTATGCAATCTACTGATTGTTGGGGTGGAGTTTTGACTTCTAAGTTTCCAAATGCAGATTATGCACCTTTAAAATAATCAGTTCCAGCCAGTTCTTCCCCATCAGAGATAAGGAGCTGGAAGTACAGAGTGGGGCAGGAAGCAAAAACTACATACTTGGGATCATTCTGATAAGGCTCCTACAGTCCATGCCCCACCTGAGTTAGCCCCTCGTAATTTGTAATTTGGGGGATCTGGTAAACATACAGAAATTTCCAGAAAAACTGGGGTATGGGACACTTGGCAAAAGGTGCCTACATGGGTGTCATGGAAGAGAGCCCAAGGGAGCCCATGACGTCTCTTGTAGACCCCAGAGTGTCATGGGAGAGCTTCTAAATAGTGCCGTACTCCCCAGCTGGACTTGCAAGTTAGGAGAGAGAGAGAGATCACGAGGCTGAGATGAGAAGATGCTGTCAGCAGACGCAATACAATCCGTGTGTCCTGAGCTCAGTATGCTCATAGATGCCAGGGTGGACACACATTGGTGACTAGGGCTTCCTCCCTGTGGAAGTAATGACATTATGAAAGCCCAAACAGAATTTAGCTGCCTCCCAGGGGTGTGAAGGAAGAGAGAAAGCCCAAAATGACTAAAATTTAAACCTAAAATGTTGAAGATTACCAAGATGTTTTTGCCATCAGGAAAAAATGTAAGTTTGAAGAAGAGATTAAGTTGACTTACAGAGAAGTAAAATCATACTTCTAACATACTCATAAGTGTGACTTGGAAATATCATTTCTTCCATTACACTAATCTGACTTGTGATGGAGTTATTTCCAGCCCACTTCTTCCTTTTCTTTCTTCTTTTCCAGGAAGTTCAAGAATAAGACCCACAAGAATGAGCCCCACCAAAAACAGGGCAGCTCTTCCATGCCCTATCCCAGGTGTGCTGAAGCCAACTAACCCTCTGACATTGGGTTAGTCTGACACCCCATCCTCCAAAACTCCAAAGGGAAATGGTTCTGTGTTCTCTTAGTCCAGTGCGTTCTTGACCTCATTTTGCAGTAGCTAAGCATCCAGCCTTGCAACATGGCAAGGAGGAGAAAAGAAATGCAAAAGGCCCAATCTTTGAAGTGTCATCTAAGGCTCCAACAAGAAATCTGGACATTGAGACTTCATTCTCCCTGCCCAGGTTCAAGGCTTCTCATCGGTCCATCAGCCAACCAAGTCAGTCTGCTCAAGGCACGGACTGGAAGCCTCTCAGATTTCAGCTAATAGTCGGCGTTCAATTCCTGAGCAAGCAGAGCCATTAACAGAGACATGTTTCTCCAGACTCAATCCAGTCTAATGGGCACCCTAATCCCTTCAAAGACCAAAATCAATATGGCACATTCCAAACATTTAATCTCCCATTATCATTCAGTGAGCCTAACACATTTTATGAATATGGAAAGCAAAACTGGCAATCATAGTTCTAAGGATTCTTTGTGAAGTCGGGAAGCGGGGATTAAAGGGCAGAGCAGACCTTTTGTGGTCTCCCCGGGATGACCACCTGAACCAAAGAGAAAAGTTTCTCGTCACATTCATTTGTCACCAAGGTTATAATGTTAAACCTTGAGGTCACCAGATAGAACTGTACACTCAGTTCTAAACAAAGCACTCCATTTTTTTTTTTTTTATAATTTCAGGCAGGCCTTTATTGCCTATGTGAACCCAGAGGAAGACATCCTAGACTGTGTTGAAAGTAATTTTTCTCTAAGAGAAATTATCATCATTATCATCAAGATAATAATAATAACCACCCAACACTGGGGTTGTTGTGGGGCTCTGAGTGGATGTCCGTGAAGACATTCTCTGATGTGTGAAGTTTACCGTGATAAATGCTCTCGTTGATGTTGCCAACACCCTCAGTTTGATGCCTGACACTGCTACCCCGTGGCTCCACATCTGCATAACTGGAATAACAGTATGAAAATGCCTCTAATTCTTCCATTAATGTCCTGAGGTTTAAGATACTGAGACTATTTGTTCATGACACACAAATACAAAAACACATACGTAACATACGAGTACTCACGCCTACATTAGACCAGACAAAGCTCCAGACATGCAAATACTCTGACTTCAAACTGACCCCACCCCATGCATACTAAACCACTTAACACCCCCCAAAACCACACAGACATATGCCACATCCAGCCACCACGTCGATTCAGCAGAACTCTGCACACTTACAGCAAAAATCACTTAATTATTTCCACAAGTGGAACACTGGGCTTTCAACCTCTCGTTGACACTCCCTGTAGTCCGGCTTCAGTGTCTGAGTGTCTGTCGAGAGGATCGTTCCTCTGTGTACCCTGACTTCAAGCTGGCTCAGCAGCAGGGGAGGGATGGAAGGCCTTTAACCAAAGTCCTGAATTGCTTCCAAAGGCCCAGTGAATAAGCAGGCCTGAGATCCAGCAAAGTCAAGCAGATGGTAAGGGGACCTGATCATTTGACTACTGGGCTGTCCAGATGGAGGAGGCCACATGGTGAGGGACTGGACCCGAAGGGGCCCAGCCTGCTGGCCCTTTCTCAACTCAGGATTCTACAGTAAATATTTGAGGCCACAATTTGGTCTTTCAAAGGCCAAATGACCACATATGCTCATGCAGAAGGCCTGAAGGAATGGAATCTATTCAGTAGGTTGGGTGAAAAAAAAGATTCCATCAGAGCATTCAAACCTAAGAAGAAATCAATGGGTCATCTCTAATTCAGAATCCAAGATGATTCCAAGAGGGCCTGGGTAAGAATGAGCTTACCTAACCTCCCTTCTGCTTATGTAGACAGTTTTGCTTAATAAGAGTTCCAGCAAGCTACTTAAGAGAAAAACTATTTTTGAAGGCCTTCCCAGGGCTGCAGAAGCATTCATCAAACTACAGACACTAATATTAGCTATCTTAAATTCAATTTTAAAAGGATTTGGGGGGAGCCTACTATGTGCCAAAGTCAACCAACTTTCTAGTTACTGCGTGCATTTTCATACACTAAATCACATTACTTTTCAAATGTTTTTTGAGCTTGCTACTAACTCAGTCTGATCTCCCTGTGCCTCATGTAGAGAGGTGTTAAAAAAAAAAACACTGAGTGAGTTAAAAAGCTTCACCAAGCACCATCAGAAGAGCCTTGTGCCTGACAGTGTGCACTGCACAACTTCCAAGCACTGTTTACACCGAGGCCAGATGAGAGATGGTATACAGGACCAACAGGGAAGGAAGGCACCAAGTTAAACCTTGGAGAAAGCTTTCTAACCTGTAGATTTCCAAGGAGAACTGGGAATGCCCCTCTAGGAAGAGAAGAACCTCTTTTCTCTGCATGGGCAAGCAGGTCCCTGGGGGCCCAGGGGAAAGACCCCTTGGGAGGGTGGTCGCGGAGGCGAGAAGGGCTGGCTGGAGGAGCTGGGGCCTCCTCCTCCCTGATGGGGCCCTGAAGTTTGCCAGACAAGTTTCACCCCGGGCTGTCCCCCCTGCAGTGTGCATCGAGGGAGGAGGGGTGCACCCCTGAGGAGACCACAGGAATGCCAAGCAGGGGAAAGGCGCCCCGAGCCAAGGGCTCCGGCAACAAGGATCCAATATCGGCGGGTGACTCCAGGCCCCGTAACAGGAGAGACCGTAAAGTATGTGCTCTGCTTCCCAACCAGCAAACACAGCAAATAACCAATTACTCCAAATAGCTAACAGATTTCAGCTCTGATTTCCCTCCCCTCGCAACGCCCCCCCTCCCATCTATGCCTTCACTTGTCATTTGATGGGTGATTTGTATTTGCTCTGAGAAAATGAGAGAAAGAATGAGTCACAAGGAAGGTCCAGATTACACCAGTGATGGGCATCGAACTCCCTAATCAGAACTAATGGGAGTGGGGAGGCTGGCCTGCACTAGCAACACAGCTGAACCGGAGGGTTTTAAAAGAAATACACTTTAAGCACATACAGTGATTCTTACTACAGCAATGTTGTCAAGTGATGTCCTTAGGAAGGCTACTTTCAGGAAAAAATAAAGAATCCTTCTAATTAGATCACCCGATACATATAAAAGGTCAGGTAAAACACGAATGCTATTAAAGTTAAAATGCTGCCCCCCCAAATGCAAGTTCTGAGGTGCAACCATGAAACTCAGAGACAAGCTGCCTCCAATGCCTTCTGGAAATGCTTCCTCAGTTGGGAGCCACACCCTGTAATTGATTCCTTTGCTCAGAAAACCTTTGCTTCAAAGTCTTGGGATAAATTGTTGTCAGTGCTCATGTGCTGCAATGGAATTAAGAGAAATAGGGCTGCCCTTGGAGAATTAGACCATGAAATAAATTCATGATGGGCCTGAGAAGGGAGAGGCAATATCACCTCAACACGGAAGGATGTCCCCTACACTAAACCTTAACCATAAGCGGGAAGAATGTATTTCTACATCTAGAAAAAGAGCATGTCAATTAAAAAAAAGAAGTTGATCCATCCTGGGGGGACAGGGAAAGAGAAGCAAGAGTTGAACATTGACAGTCATCCACACCAGCACCATCATGAGAAGGGCCCAGGCTCAGGGACTAGAGGTGTCTCTACCTTTGAAGATGGATGAATGAGTTGTCTGGGTCAGCTGTCATTAAATTTCAAACCATACCACTATCTTTCCTCATTCTGATTCTCGCCCATCTCCAGTCACAATCTGCCTTCCTAATAACCAAGCCTTCAGAGAGGCCATGAGCCGGACCACATGGTCTGGGCAGGCATATTTCTCCCTGTAAACTCATAAACTGGCATCTTCAGTTTAGAAGCATCCTACCCTGGCAAGACTGACCCATCAATTGTCTGAACCTGCGGTGCAGGACCCACTTAGCCAAGACTGTAGAAAATTTCCTAAAGTAACACCCCTGCCTGTGGGCCTCCTCAGCTCTCATTTACTTAAGAAACCCCTATATAGGAGTCAATAGGCAAGGACTGTGGCTTGCAAACACCCCACTGCCACAGAAAACAGGAAATAAACTTCAACCCAGGAAAAGAGCTGCAGGTAACTGCCTCTGACCTGGGATTCCTTCTTCCCCCACCCTGTGAGATTTCCAACTGGCAATGTCAAACACTAGCAAATCTAAACTATTTCCTTCTTTATTTCTGAGTTTGACATTAGAAGGGGCCATGAATTGATGGACAGGATCCACCTGAGCTCCCAGTACTTCACAAGCAAGGACTTCCCTCTGGAAGGATAGGCAAAAGACAGGAAGGAGACATTACAGTTCATAAGAAGGCAGCAATCTGAGGACTAAGATAAATGTTCCCCTGGGCTAATGAGCTGAGTCAAAAGCAAAAGAAAAGCTGGACATGGTGGCACATGTCTGTAATCTCAGTACTTGAGAGGCTGAGACAGGAGGATTCGAGGTTCAAGGTCAGCCTCAGCAACTTAGTGAGACCCTATTTCAAAAATTTAAAGAAAAAAAAATTTAAGGAGCTGTTGTGTAGCTTGGAAGTAGAATGCTCCTGTATTCAATCCTCAATACCTTATTTTTTTTTTCTTTTCTTTTTTTTTTTTTTTTTTGTGGTACTGGGGATTGAACTCAGGGGCATTCTACCTCTGAGCTATACCCCTAACCCTATTTTTTATTCTTTATTTTGAAACTGAGTCTCACTAAGTTGCGGAGTGCCTCACTAGGTAGCTGAGGCTGGCCGCGAACCCGGATCCTCCGGTCTCAGTCTCCTGAATGCTGGGATTACAAGCGTGCACCACCACACCCGGCTACCTTATTTTATAAAGCAAAAGAAAACAACTTACTCATTTATTTCACAAGAAGTCTCAAGAAGATGCCACAAACAAGAAATTAGAATACTTAATCCTGAAGGAGAACCTGCTTGTAGAAAAACTTGATTGTCAAATTTAAAAATTAAAATAAAGACTTGGATTTCCAGCAAAATGACAACTAGACAACCAGAGAAATTCTCCAAGCAAAGATATTTGAATAAACAGGTATCTTTAAAATCCATTTTAAATTCACAGCTGAGCTGATGAGCATGTAAAGAAAACCTTAGGGGCAAATAAGAAAGGAAAAATCCAGAGAAATAAAGAGCCAAATGCATACTAACTGTGGGACCCAAAAAGCCACAAGCTGAACATTTAGTTTTAAGTGAATCTGGGTTTGTAGTGTCTCCAGGCATCTGGTAAAAGTAAACACATATCCTCTCTGGAAGAACATGACTTCCATCCAGGCCTCAAAAAATTCTCAGATAAAGTTCCAAGGAACATGAGTTCACAATCAAAAATAGTGAAACTCACAAGGAACAAGACACCATGAGCAAGAGCCAGCTAGAGCCAGCCTACTACAGAACCAGACCTATTAGAACAATAGAAACCAGAATTGTCAGAAATAACCCTTTAACAAAAAGACTACGCAAATAAAAGGCATTCAAAATATGGCAAAGGGACAAAAGACCTTCAAAAATAAACAAGCAGCTGAGCACAGTGGTGCATACTTGTAATCCCAGCTACTCAGGAGGCTGAGGTAGGAGGATTGTGAATCCAAGGCCAGCCTGGGCAACTTAGCAAGACCTTGTCTCAAAATAAAAATTTTTTTAAAGGTTGGGGAGGTAGCTGTGTTGGCCTAGCATGCATAAGGCCCTTGGTTCAATTCCCAGCACCACAAAAATTAATAAACATATAAATGAACAAATAGGCAGATTTAAAACATTTTAGAAATAAAAATCAATTCTTAAGATTAAAAATCCAATAAGTGGGTTAAGAGCAGATCAGAAACAGCTTAAAACAATAAACTAGGCAATATATCTTCAGAAATCAGCAAAAGTGCAACACAAAGAAACAAATACAATGCTATGTAAATAGTTGTTATACTGCATTTTTAGGTAATAATAACCAAGAAAAATATTTGAACATGTTCAGAACAGATACAATATATTTCAAATATTCTTGAAATATCCATGGTTGGTTGCATCTGTGAATACAGAACCCACAGACACAAAGGACCAACTCCATATCAATTAAACACAAAGTTTATTTGAGAGTAGAGGAGGTCCACGGTTTAAAATCAGAGTTCCAGAAGGAAATGATGGAGGGAATGGAGAATACATACCATTTGAAGAAGTATCAGTTGAGAACTATCCTGAACTAATGAAAAAAAAAAAACTTTTAGTCCTCATATTTAAGAAGAAAACAGCATGGTGGAAGCCAGAAGCCAGTGATGACCAAAACAAAATAATAATAATTGTCCGTGAAACTAGTGTTTCAAAATAAGGATGAAATAAAAATATCTTCAAACAACTAGAAAGTTTATAATAAACTGACCCCAATTATAGGAATTTCGATAGGTTCTACTTCAAGAAGAAGGAAAATAATCCCAAGAGGAAGAAGGCCGACATATAAAAAGAAATGGCAAATGTGACCATAGCTAAAAGAAAAATTGATTACTTAAAAAATTAGAATGCTCTTAAATGTAGTTTTAAAAGATCAAACTAAAACATTGAACAAGAGTTTATAAATTGGTAGAGTTAAAGCATTTTAAGTCCCTTGTAATATTCTGGGAGAAGCTATACATACCAACTAAATTTAGATTTTACTAAGCTAAATATGCATGTTAAAATTTCTACACTCATCACTAAAGGAATAGAAACTTTGTGTAGTTTTGAAACTGAAAAGAGAAGAGGGAATGAAAAAAGAAAGGGATTGCCCAATCCAAAAAGAAAAAGATGAGAAAAAAAGGACAGGGCAAATGGAAACACAAAATTAGATGGCAGAAACAAATCCAAATATATCAGTAAATATGGTCAGAATAGTGCATTTTAAAAAAATGGATCCATCTATTTGCTGTTCACAGGAGAGAAACATAAAGTCACAGAAAAGTTGCAATGGAATTGAGATTAGCCAGTCACAGAAAGTGAAGGTCATATGTTTTCTCTCATATGTGGAAGCTAGGGAGTAATCGGGAGACCAGAGGGACTTCAGATTAAAGAGGAAAAACTCCAGTGGAGTCAGGGAGGTGGTCAAGAGGAAAGGTGGAGGGAAAGGGAGAATCAATGAAGGAATCACTTTCATTGACATTATCTACATATGTGAAAAAAACGTCAATCTCAATACTCTGCATGGGGAGAGTGGGGAGGGAGCCAGGGGAAAGCCCGCCAAATGCTGTGTGCACAGATGTCATCATCACTGTGAACTACATGATGATGTGAGACTACAGTGCATCAGTAAAAGTATAAAAATAAAATTAAAAAATACAAATTATATAATAAAATTTTTTGCTAGCCCTTAAATTTTTTGCTTACCCTGTCTCATGTAAAAATTCAAATTTCTAAACATGCCTTACTGTATAAATGTATCATCCCCCCCAAAAAAAAAAGAAAAAGAAAAGTTGAAAGTAAAAATAAAAAGTTATGCTAGGGAATGCTAAGGAAAAGAAAACTGGCATAGCTATACTAACATGAACAAAACAGACTTTTTTTTTTTTTTTTTTTTTTTTTTGAGGTACTAGGGATTGAACCCAGGGGCATTCTACCTCCAAGCTACACCCCCAGTTCCATTTTTTATTCTTTATTTTTGAAACAGGGTCTCACTAAGTTGCAGAAGGCCTCACTAAGTAGCTGAAGCTGGCAGCAAATCTGCAATCCTCCTGTCTGAGCCTCAATCCTGAGACTACAAGCATGTGCCACCACACCCAGCTCAAAACAGACTTTAAGAAAAACTCACTAGCAGGTAAAAAGGCATATTGTTAAAAGATTTAATTCTTCAGGAAGATGTAAATTCTAAACTTGTTTGTACCTAATAACACAGCATCAAACACATAAAGAAAAACAGAATTATAAGAGGAAACTGAGAAACGTCACATCAGAGCAGGATGTTTTAATATATGTCTCTCAGAAATTGATATACCAAACACACATGAAAATCAAAAGAAACATAGACTTAAACAACATAATACACAAATATGTTCCAAATGGACATGTTCTATGTAAAACACATTTGGAGAATACACATTCTTTTTAAGCACACCCAGGACAGTTATAAAAATTGACCTTTTCCCAGGCCATAAAGTCACATCAGGTCATTTCTAAGTATCATTACACACAGACTACATTTTCTAGACTGTCACAGTATAGTTAAACTAAAAACCAAGAACAAAAAGATAATATATAAGTTCAGAAATTCCAAAACATATTTTCACACAACTCAGGTGTCAAAAAGAAATAACAGAAATTGGAAAACATTCAGAATGGGAAATAACAAAAAAATATGATTTGTTAAACCCTGTGGGATGCATAAAACAGTGCTTAGAGGGAGTTTTATAGTCTTCAATGTTTACCTAGAGGTTAAAAACATAATAAACCCTCCAAAAAAGAAGGAAGGAAATAATAAAAAAGAAATTAATAAACTAAAAAACAAAGAAATTATAAGAAAATCAACTAAGAACTAATTATTTGAATAGACTGAAAAAATCTGACAATTCTGGCATGGATAATAAAATAAAATCTGAGGAATGAAAGGATGGAGAAGAAATGTTTTAGAAAAATTAAGAGGGTATTATGAAAAATGTCATGCCAATATTTTAGGAGGAAATGGATAAATTCCTATAAAATATAAATCACTGAAAGTGACTCACCTAGAAACAGAAAATCTCAAAGGTCCTATAAACATTTTTTTAAATTGCAGCAGCAGTTTAAAATATCCCCAAGAAGAATGCTAAGTCTAGACAGCTTTACAAGTGAATCTGCCAAATACTTCGGCAACAGATAATGCCAGTCTTATGTCATTCTTTCAGAGACTAGAAAAGAGAATTTACACCCAAGTCACTTTATAAAATTATGATTATGTAGACACCAAAACCTAAAAAACAAAAGTATGAAAAGAGAAACTTCAAGCCACAATCATTCATAAAATTTGATGCAAAAAAAAAAAAAAATCTCAAACTAAATATTTTCAAACTGAACACAGCAATGCAGAAAAAAAGATAATATAGCATGCCTAGGTTAGTTGGTTACAGAAATGTGACATTATTTCAGTACTAAAAAAAAAGAAATCAATGAAACTCATCACATTAGAAGATTAAAGAAAAATCATATGATCAGCTCAACAGATAAATAAAAAACTTTCAATAAAACTTGGTAATATTCATGATAAAAACTAACTAATAATGATTCTCTCATAAATTTCATACTCAATGATGAAACATGAAACATTCATTTTTAAATTAGAAGCAGAATACTCTCTATAACTAGTTACATAAAACATCCAACTAAAGGTTCTAGCCAGAGTCATAAGGCAAGAAAATGAAACAATAAGAAAGAAAAAGAAATAAAATATCCACAGAAGAATTAAAATCGTTATTAACCACAAATTATTTGATTGACTACAGAAAAAACCCAGGAGATCCCTCAAATCTGAATAATTAATAAATTTAGCAAAATTTCTGGACATAAGGCCAGTATATGAGAATCAATTCCATTTGTATATAAACAAAAACTAACTAGAAAAATATATCTTAGCCGGGCATGGTGGCACACGCCTGTAATCCCAGCATTCGGGAGGCTGAGACCGGAGGATCCGGGTTCGCGGCCAGCCTCAGCTACCTAGTGAGGCACTCCGCAACTTAGTGAGACTCAGTTTAAAAATAAAGAATAAAAAATAGGGCTGGGGGTATAGCTCAGAGGTAGAATGCCCCTGAGTTCAATCCCCAGTACCGCAAAAAAAAAAAAAAAGAAAATATATCTTTAAAGAACAATGAAGCATAAAATAGCTAGAAATAGAGACATGAAAGAAGACCTAAATAAATGGAGAGACATATCCTGTTGATGGCTTAAAAAATGATATTATAAAACTTTTCTCTCCAAATTGATCCAGAGATTCATTATAACTCGATCATAAGTTAGTAGTTTTTTAATTTTTTTTAAGAAGTTGATGAATTAATTCTAAAACTGAAGTAGAAAAGCAAAGGACTAGAAAAGCAATGACATTCCTGAAAATAAACAAGGTGAGGTACTTCCTTTATAAGATATTTGGCCTTATTAGGAAGCTTTAGCCCTCCCCCCACCTCCAAAAGCCAGAATAATAGTATAGGGAAAGTAAAACAGGCTAGTGGAACAGAACAGAGAGCTTACAAATAGAATCATACTTACATGAAAAACTTACATATGACACAGCTATCACTATAAACTAATGAACAAGGGCAGGTCATTCTATGGGGTAATTATCATATAGATCATTGGTTATACTGAAAAAATAAAAAACTAATCCCTAACTCACATTACACACACACACACACACACACACACACACACACACACACACACACATACACCAATTCCAGATGGAATAAGGACTTAAATATGAAAGCAAAACATTATAATTTTTTTATTGGTGCATTGTAATCATACATCATGATGAAGTTCAGAATGATAGAGGCAGACATGAACACAGCACTCATTGAGCTTCCCCCCAGCTCCCACTCCACTCCCTCACCCTCCCTGTGCAGGATGACGTTGTGCCTGGCATTGATAAATTTGTGTATGTACATCATGTCTGTTGAAGTGTGTCCTTCATCAAATCTCCCCTCCCTCCTGAAGGTCTCCTCCATCGTACCACTAGGGTTTCTCCTCCTTTGTCTAGAGTCCCTCCTGTATCCTAATTTCTCCCTAGCTTCCACATTTGAGGGAAATCATCTGATCTTTCACTTTTTGTGACTGACTAATCTCACTTAGCATAATATTCTCCAGTTCCATCCATTTCCCCACAAATGAAAAAAAAATGGGCAAATAGACATTCGTGAAAGAAAAAATACAAATGGCCAATAAGTATATGAAAAAAATATTCAACACCATTAGCAAACAGAGAGATGCAAATCAAAACTATTCTGAGATTTCACCTAACCCCAATTAGAATGGCAATCATTAAAAACACAAATAATAATAAATTCTGGTGAGGATATGAAGAAGTAGGAACTCTGATACAAGGATCTCCCTTTAAATACTTTTAATAGAGAAAGAAAGATGAAATTATAGTTTAATATATATATTTATATATAATGGAATTTCTGAGTGAGCTCAAAAATGACTTGAGTCCAGAAATTAAAGAAACTAACTTCCCATCAGTAGAGTCATTTTCATTTTCATGAAAAGATGGTGGGTATCCTGTTAATTAGCTAAACCATAAGTACAAATCAGTTGGTCCTCATCTTTTAAATAGCATGATTGTTAACCATTTTTTAATTTAGGTTAATTCATATTTTTACACATTTTACACAAGAAGCAAGACTTTTCAAATGTGGTTTTTTGGGGGGTTTTGTTGTTGTTGTTTTTTGTTTTGTTTTGTTTTGTTTGCAGTACTGGGGATTGAACTCAGGGGCATTCTACCTCCGAGCTATACCCCCAGCCCTATTTTTTATTCTTTATTTTGAAACCGAGTCTCACTAAGTTGCGGAGTGTCTCACTAAGTAGCTGAGGCTGGCCGCGAACCCAGATCCTCCGGTCTTAGCCTCCCGAATGCTGGGATTACAAGTGTGCACCACCACGCCCAGCTTTTTCAAATGTTTTTATCATGTCATTTCCAACTCATGTAAGTCAGATCCATAAATGGTGACTCTCATGTACTGTCAAAACTCTAAGAACCAACAATTCTCATGCCAGAGAGACTATTGAAAAGCACAGAAATGGTTTTGAATACATATTGCTAGTATTTTGTTTAGAATACACCAACTATGGATCTAATGAAAAAGAAATTTAGAAAATAATTCCATTCACAATAACCTCAAAATAAAATTCCTAAGAATAAATCTAACCAAGGAGGTAAAAGACATAATTTTCTACAACGAAAATTATAAAACACTAAAGAAAGAAATTAAAGATCTTAGAAGATGGAAAGATCTCCTATGCTCTTAGATAGGCAGAATAAATATTATCAAAATGGCCATTCTACAAGGAGTGATCTACAGATTCGATGCAGTTCCTATTAATATACCAATGTCATTCTTCACAGTTAGAAAAATCAGTCCTAAATTTCATATGGGAAGACAAAAGATCCAGAATATCCAAAGCAGTTCTCAGCAATAAGAACCATGCAGGAGGCATCACAATATCTGACTTCAAATTATACTACAGAGCTATAGTTAAAAACAGCATGGTATTGGCATAAAAATAGACACATAAGCCAATTTAACAGAATAGAAGATACACAAACAAATTCACACACTTATAGCCAATTGATTTTCCACAAAGGTGCCAAAAAATACATTGGAGAAAAGACAGCCTTTCCAACAAATGGTATTTGTAAAACTGGTTATGCATTTATAGAAAATGGAATTAAACCTCAACCTCTCACCCTGCACAAGAGTCAACTCACGATGGACCAAAGACCTGGAAATTAGACCAGAGATTGAAATTACTAGAGGAGGGCATAGGACCAACACTCCAACATGTAGGCACTGGTAGAAACTTCCTCAATAAGATCCCCAAAGTTCAGGAAATTAAAACAAGAACTAATAAATGGGATGGCATTAAATTAAAAAGTTTCTCTTCAGCAAAGAAAATCATCAAGGGTCTAAAAATAGAGCCTACACAATGGGAGAAGATCTTTGCCAGCTATTCCTAAAGAATTTAAAAGACTTAATACTAAAAAAAATAATAATAATAAAATAAAGAAATGGGCTGTTGAACTACATAACATTTCACAAAAGAAGAAATATAAATGGCCAATAAAAATATGAAAAAATGTTCAATATCTTTAGCAATCAGGGAGCTGCAAGATTCCATCTAACTGCATTACAATGGCAATCATCAAGAAGGGAGGGAGGGAGAGAAGAAAAGAAGGAAGGAAGGAAGGAAGGAAGGAAGGAAGGAAGGAAGGAAGGAAGGAAGGAAGAAGTCACACTTATTATTTGAAGAAAATGATCTAATCCACCTGGAAAACCCAACAAAATCAACTAACAACTGTTAGTAAAGGGTCAGTTTCAAAGTAAGTCTACAAAAAATATTGTGCTCTTATATTCTAGTTGTAGTCAAAATCATAGGAAAAAATATTCCATTGAGAATAGCAAGAAAGGCTATAAAATGCCTAGGAATAAATTTTAACAAGAAATGACTAGACCTATTGAAAGCAAACTAAAATAATTCCTCTAAAGGACATAAAATGAGATGATAGTGAGAATTAACAAATTAAATGTCCAATGATAAGGAGTAGTTAATACTTTATGGATATCCATATGACACGAAGACATATTTTAAAGGATATAAAAATATGGAAAAACAATCATATTATACTTTTAAGTTTTAAAATGCAGATCGTAAAAATTACAACACAATTCCAATTTTGTAGATAAAAATGCGCATTACATAAATGATATCTAAAATCCAGGCACATCAAATCTTAAAACTGTTGTGTGTGTGTGTTTGTGTGTGTGTGTGTGTGTGTGTGGCTGAGGATTGAACCCAGTATCTTACCTCTGGGCTATACCCTAAGACCTCTTTTTTTTAAAAAAAAAAAAAAAACAGGGTCTCACTAAGTTGTTGAGGCTGGCTTTTAGCCTGCAATTCTCTCTCAGGCTCCCAAGTACTGGGATTACAGGTGTGCACCATCATAACCAGCTAAAAGTGCTTATTTTTAACTAGTAGGAATACAGGTGGTTTCAACTCTCTGCCTCATACGTTTTGTGTCTTCCATATGTTCTACAAAGGGTAGATCAGAGAAAAATGAAAATAGACATCGCCTCCTCCTAGAACCCCATAAGACACCTAATATTGCCTTGCCAGCCCTTGGCCCACGCATGGGATTTAACTCACTGCCTTTCTGCAGGTCTTATCTCTTATGCCTCCCCTGAGGCCCTGAGCATGGGACTTCATGCATGCTGAAGGCTGGACACCAAATTCATCTTTCTGGAGGGACCCACACCCAGAAAGATGACACCCAGGAAATCAGCTGAGGCAGGCAAAAGAAGCCCTGCCAGGAACTGCAGTTGCTGCCCCTTGGTCCAAGCAGACCTCTCAGAACCTGCCAGGACCAGCTGGGTCCTCAGTTACACATACCCTCCATGAATCTGGGAGGGACAGAGAAAGTCAGCGTGTGTCATCCACACAAGGTTTTTGTGTCCCATATCTCAGAAGTCAGAGACCAATCTAGAAACATCCCTTGCAGCGCCACAAAACCCCAAGCCCTCACACAAGTAGGTGGGATTGAAACGTCCCAGGATGCACCAGGAGATAACAGAGGGGCATCTGCTTCTGCAACTCCACCCCACAGCATCCCCCATCCCTCCATGACCACATGAGACAGAGTCAGATCACTATTTTCTGCTGCAGCTCTGAAATCTCTCCTTTCTTCCTCCTCCTAATTTCCACCCCTGCCCCCCAAGGGAAGTCAAAGAGCCCACAAATAGGCAAGCCATACATACATGAGGACTGGATGGAGACAGCGCCATGTTAGTGGGGGCCAAGCTCGACAGACCATCCGCAAGCTACAAATTAAACATGCTGGTTAGCGACAGGACTAGAGGATCAGCTTCAGGGAAGGCTGGACAGTGTCCTCTCCCTCCATTCAGGCACCCTCTGGTCCTCCTCAGGGAGCTGCACCAGTTGTAGGGAAAACAGGTGCTCGCAAGTTGGACTGCCCTGACTTCATGGCCCTGCCAGCTGTGTGACCTTGGACAAGCACCCAGATGTCTCTGTACTAATATCTCATTTAGGGAGCAGCACCTCCCAGGACATGCCCAGCTCTAGCGAGGCCTAAGGCCAGGGCTCTGCTTCCATCTGCTCAGCTCCTCTCTCAAGAGCCCTCCCTGCCTTTCCAAAAGCTGCCTATGTTGGGGGCACGACCACTCCCCATCATCACGGGGGTTTCTAACGGGTAAGCTATCATCCCTGCCGGACACAGTTCCAAAGGACGGGGTTATCAGCCTTCTCTCCTCAAGAACCAGAGCATCACATGGCTCCGCCAAAACCTATATCAGGTCACTTAGTCCAACCCTGCCACCCCTATGCTACAAATAATTTTCTGCATCAGATCGTTGCTTGCTACCTTTAGTGCTATACTCAGTATTTTGTAGAGTACTTATCCCTGGGCTTCTGGGCCAAGGAGGGCCTTGGAGTACAGGCCTGGAGGCTGAGAGACTTGTTCAGAGCCCACGACAACGGTCCGGGAGGAGGTGACAGGCTCTGGGAGGATGAGCTGCAGTCTAGCAGGTGGATACGCAAGAAGATGCATTCCAAGTGGAGTCGGGGGCAGGGGGTGATAAGTGCAAAGGTATAAGAGGGAGAAAGAAGCACTGCACACCTGAGAAAGCAAGTGGTCCAGGATGGCAGGCTCTGTGGAGGGGCAGAGGGAGGTCAGGATGGAGAGGGGACCAGTGGGGACCCAGCGAGGCTGGACTCTCTTCCTTTGAGCCTCAAGCAGAGGGCTCTGGGAGGACTCCACAGGCAGCCAGACCCCAGACCAGCCTCTCTTCCTCAGTAGAAAGAGACACATTCCAGTGGTCAGGAAGGGTGCAGAGAAGTACATGGAGGATGAAGCCCTGCCAGGATCTGGAAGATCACAGAGCCCAGCCTTCTCTAAAGTGAGCAGCAATCAGGGCAAGGAGTCTGGGCAGGAGGGCAGAAAGGCCAGCGGGCACCCGGCCAGGGCTGTGACCACGTGCTGCTGGGCATGGTATGACCCAGGAATAGACCGAATGAACTCCACATGCAGCCTAGCCCTATTGTTATTTTTAATACGGTTCTTTTTTAGAAAGGTGAGAGGGAAACCAGCAGTTCAACAGAGCAAAAAGGAGAAAAAATAAAGCTAAACATAGTGCTAGGAGATCTGGTCGAGCTTCAGAAATTACATGTTCCCCTTTGGGATGCGGGTGTAATTTGCTGCTCCAATTCTGGGAGCGTGTTCCCACCTTCACAGCATCCCAGAGACTATAACTGGAGCAGCAAGCTCGAAATTACGCTGAACCTGGGAGCTGGGGGGCTGCGGGGCCTGGGGGGGCCTGGGGGTGCTGGGGAGCTGGGGGGCCTGGGAGCAGGCCAGCCCAGCACACAGCCCACAGCCTGAGCCTGGGGAGCAGGTCAGAGCCGCCTTCAGGGGCCTCCTCCTTGGCTCCTGACTAACCCCCCACACCCACCATACACACACACACACACACACACACACACACACACACACACACACACCGCCTCTACCACATAAATAATACACATGCATTTCCACCTCTAAAACACACATGCACACACAGCTCCACTGCCACACCTCTGCCCAAGTTGCTCTGCCTTCCAAACAAGCCTCCCCCCTCCTCTATCCAAACCCCACCCCCACCCAGCCTCCCAGGAGAGCTTTCCTGTCCACTCCATCAAGCCTGACCCCCACCCAGCCTCCCAGGAGAGCTTTTCTGTCCACTCCATCAAGCTTGATCCCTTGGGGCCAAGAGAGTCCCAAATGCTGGTGTCCTTGTGAATCAAGAACCTCATCCCTGTGACGTCACTCAGCTGAGATCTGCTGGACACCTCTCATCTCCCTGTGATCACATTTTCCCAAGTGATCTCTCTCTTAGCCCCACCCCAGAAATCTTCTTCTCTGGAGACTTCAAGAGGAGACCCTGCTACGGGAGTCTCAGATTGTTAGGTAAGAGTTCCTTGGCACATCAAGTGGCCTCTGGGGGTTCTCCATGCCTGGAAGGTGACCCATGTAGGGGGTACAGGGCACCATCTCTACTTTGAGCTTCAAGACCCTCCTCAGGAGGGCAGCCTTGAGGGCCAAGAACAAACAGTGGAGTCACTGTACAGGAGCCTCTCTCAGGCCAGCCCCCGGCACTGCAGAGAAAAGTCCTGAAAGGCCAGGCATCCACCGCCAAGGATCTCCTCAGTCCCAGACATGGGCGCTGGCCTATGACCAATTTGCCTTCTGTATACACTTTGAGTCGCCTGCCACATGACCACTTTTGATGCAAACCACAGCTCTGAGAGCCAATCATAGCTGAAGCATCAAGAATCTCAGGTGACAGTTTCTACCTGTGTGGTGGCCATTCCCAGAACCTGCACAGATAATGGTGAGAAGCTTCCTGAACAGAGAGAAGGTGCAAATGAGGAGAGACAGAAGGAGGAACCTGGCAAGAGCAGGCCCCAGCCGGTTAGGAGCCCGAGGCTGGCTCCACAGCCAGGACTGGATGAGCAACTGGAGTGGGACATCAACGGCGAGAAGAAAGCAGGCTGCTGAGAAATAGGCTGGCAAACGGGAGCCGGGCAAAGTCCAGATTCTGCCAAACTTCTTGTCCTTCCAGGCCCCAGAGGCCAGGGCCTTTCATTCTATCTGCACTGGGGGAGGGGGAGCCACAATTCCGGTAAACTCCTGGAACTGGAGCCCACTGTGGCCCCCCACAGTGCCAGGGGCTCTGGATAAAGATGGAGGAGTTGAGAGACGGAAGAGTGAATGAGGTCCCAGATCAGCCAAATCAGATCCATAGACCTCAGGGAAACTCACAGTACAAAATCAGATAGCAGAGTGGGGGGCTTCCCCGAGAGCCAGGGCTCCCTGGAGATCAGGACTATTGGACTTTGGGCTCCTGGACAACAGGGCTGTCTCCTCCATCAGACAGTTTGCTCACTAGGGCAGGGCCTCAAAGAGCAGCTGGGCTCCCTTCCTCGGGCTCTATGGCCACCTCTCAGGCCAGATGAGGCCAGCCTCTCCCCCCAAGGCATACCTCCAGCCAGAAGCCCAGCTCCTAGCTCCCCACCCCTCTGCCTGGGGGTGCAGAGCAGCAGAGTGGACGTGTCCTCCCACAAAGAGCACAGGCCTGGCTCTGGCTCAGACCCCAGCCCTGGTTCCCTCGTGTCAACCCCGGGAGGATGGCCAGACTAGACCTCCTCTCTGTCTGCTTCTGGCTGCACTTATAGCCAGCAGAATCCAAAATAATCCCTCCCCATTGGAATCTTCAGACACTCAAAGGGCAGCGCACAGAACAGAAATGCTGCTGGGCAAGCCCTGCCCTTCACTGCACAGTCAGACAGCTCCCAGCCCCCAGTGACCAAGATCAGCCAGTCCAGGGTAAACTATCTGCCTAATTCAGCTATAAACACCCAACCAAGCCAAGAAGGCAAGAGCATGGTGTTTAGCTAAAGTTCATGTAAAGCCATCTGAAATTTCCATTTGAATTTCCCCAGCCAGGAGAGGTTCCCCCTCAGATCCATACAGACGGTATACAGGCCATCCGCCCATCTGTCCTTTCATCCATCCATCCATTCATTCGCCCATCCAGATGGACTTTCATGGAATACCACCTCTAAGCCAGGCCCTGTGCTGGGCATTTAGGATATAAAGAAGAAGGTGCCCAAATTGCTGTCCTGAGCTTAGTCCAGGGAAGTTGCCGACATCTCCTGCATATGAGACCCAGGCCCAGTATAATAACCAAGATGGTGCAGAAGGAGCGGAGCCAGGAAAGACTCTTTTAAAGAGGGGAGCACACTCAGAGGAGTCTGAAAGACTGACCAGGAGTTCTGCAAGAGAGTAGGGACAAAGGTTTCCTCAAGAGAAAGGAAGACAGGGCAGAGGCTTGGGGACCCCCGAAGGCTGAGGAGACAGAGAGCTCAGGGCCTCTGGTGCCATTTTAGCACCAGAGAAACCACAGAGCAAGACCTTTCCTCTCAGCAGCAGCAAGGCCCCTGACTGAGCCTCAGAAATGGTCCCCTGAAGTGGCAGAAAGATGAGAGAATGAAAAGAGGTGTAAACGATCCTAAATGTCAGAGGGAAACCCTGTAAACAACGTCTGAGGATCCTGAGCCCAACCCAACACCCAAGTTTGTTCTCTTGTTTTTCAGGAAAGCTATTCATGGTTGAAGGAACACAGTCCCCCTGAGGCGCTCGGTGGCCAGGGGCCTGAGGACACACTGCTATCTGCAGAGGCTGAGAGGTTCTGCCTCCAGGCAGCTGGGGAGCTCTGGGAACCCCAGGGTGTTAGTGGTGCCATGCAGTAGGTGGCCGGCATCACGTGAAGCCCAGAGAGGAGAGTGACAGCTTGAACGGAGAGTGAGTTCAAGGCTGCTGCCTGCAGTGGGGCCTTTCTCCATCTCTACCGTGGCCAAGGACTGGATGGTCTCAACTGTACAGGCTCCGGAGCCTCTCCTGTATCCAAATAGGGAGAGAGCTCCTCAGGTAAAAGACGCTACAGACCTTCTGTCAAGTCCTCTAGCATTGCATCAAGGTCACCAGCAGCTCTAGGTTGCTGAGTTTGTAGCAAGAGGATGATCCTTACCTCCCCACAGGGTCAGAGACCCCTAGAAAAATGTCCCTCTCCTGCCCCGCTTCCTTCCTTTTGCTAGAGGAGGAAAGAGCAAGATACACCACTGGCTTAGACACAGCCTCCTCTTCCTAAACTACCTCCAAGACACCACCAAGCGCCACCCTGGAAGAACCGTCCCCCTAAGAAGGAGCCTGTCCAGCATAGGGCGATGGGGGTGGAGTACCCCCAGCACCCCCTCCCCATCTCCCTTCACCTTCAATCGCTCCCCAGCCTCATTTTTCCGAGTGATCTCTATGAGAAAGCTCTCAACATGGTCCCCATGGTAGAGGGTCCATTTTTCTCACATGCTTCCAGAAAAAAAAGAATCGTGTCTTGTCCTGAAGACGCCCTCCTTCCACCAGCTGGAACACCCAGCTAGGGCACTCCATCATGCAGTTCCTGGCCCACTGCGCGCAGAAGGAGGTGTGGCATTTTATAACGGCAGCCAGCGAGGTGGTAATGAAGCTTGGGGGAGGAGGAGTGTGAGGAGACGAGGAGGCAGGGAGTGGGAAGGGGAAATCGAGGCCAGCTCCTGTGGAGGAGCCGGCGCCCATCCTACCTGGACGGGGATGAGGGGCTGCTTGTCGTCTATGTCAATAAGCACATCTTCCCCGGGGCTCAGCAAGCTCACATCGTCTGCAGGGAGAGCACAGTGCAGGCCTGTGAGGGGCTCCACCAGGAAGCGTGGACAAGACCCCTCCGCCTCTCCACCCGTCTTCGATGTCTTTCTGTCCTCTGGCTCAGCCCTTCCCTGTCCTGTTCCTATCTCCCATCTCCCTTCACGTTCCCCATCTCTCTTACCTGCTCACATTTCTCCCCCATTGTCTCCCTACATCTCCTTCCCTCCTCGCTCTTCCCTCCGCCGTCCTCCATTCTGAGCCTCAGCTCCCACGGGTAGGGTCACCTGCTCCAGGTGTGCCCAGCCTGAGGAAGGGAGGTGTCCCCTGCTGGTCCAGCTGAACAGAAGCCACCGCTCACTCAGGCTCCAGCAGGGCCGGCCCCAGCCCTCCCCCTACCTGGGCCGCCCTGGGGGGACGGACTCTCCGCTGAGTAGGGGTCACACAGGAAGCCCTCCAGGGAGCGGACGGTACACTGGCCCACCACAGGCCGGCGGCCAAACTGGCGGTTGTCAATGACCTTGACCACGATGGGGGGACAGTAGAGCTCTTCCCTGGGCAGCATCTGCATGGAGGAAGGGGAAAGCTCAGGACACCCGCCTGAGCCCATCTCTAGGAGGTCTCAGGAGGGAGCAAGGGCCCTTCGCAGGCACCCAAGGAGAAGGAGATGATTACACACCCACAGATAATCCCCACCAGGCAGAAATCCAAAATGGTGGCTGGCCGAGCCCAGGAGCTGGCTGACGGAGCAGAAGCCACACACCTTTCGGTCTGCCCGCTGAATGCTGTGTGCAGAGGCTGGCTTTCCCCCTGCAGTCTCACCTTCCAAGCATGCCCAGCTTGGCCTGCAGTTAGTGCAAGGCTACTTTCCCTGAAGCTGCATCGCAGGGCAGGGGAGAGGAGAGTTGGCCAGGGACTCCACGTTTCTTACAGACAGTCCCCCCAAGTGGATACTCAAGAGTTGGCTTGCAGACTCAGATTCTTCTCCCCCACCCCAAAAGCACTTTGAACACAACTTGAAATAATTTATATGCTCTCCTTCAGTGGCGGCTTCAGCTCAGCCAAGAGGAGGCTCCTGTTGACAGCCACTGGGCCTGGAATTCCTATAGCGCTTTCATCTTGTAAACCATTTTCCTTTCCTCAGACTTGCCTCACGCCAGCCACTAGGCCCCGGCAGTGCAGGGAGCTGGAGAGGCTTGGGAGCCGAGGCTTGAGGGCGAGCACCCCTGAGGGGCCCAGGCTGGGTAAGACCGGGTTAGGGGAGGTTGGGAGGAACCACTAAAAGTCAGACCGACCGAGCCCTGGCGGGTCCCTGAAGAAAGCTCCAGGGATGGAGACTGGACAGGAGGGTTGAGCCGGCCCTATCTGTGCTGCACCAGGGACAAAACTCTTCAGTGAGGAGAGAATGGGCATTTCTTCCCTGTTATCACAGGAGACAAAGGCGAGGTGGAGAGGTGGCAGGAGCCACCCAGGATCCCTCAGGAAGCCAAAGCTCAACCCCACAGCCACCAGGGACCAGGGACACATTCTAACCCTCAGGACTCTAGGAGGAGACAACAAGGAGATGGGGCTCACCACTTCCATAAAAAGGGTGCAGACATCGAAATTGGGGTTCTTCCGGAGGTTCCTAATGACACAGGACTGCACTGTCTGGCCTCCGCACTCCACCACCAGACTAGGGGAGGAGATGCTGGCCAGCTGGTAGCTCTTCATGTTCCGCAGGCCCCATGCCAGGATCTAGGGACACAGAATGAGGAGAGCGGGTGGGAAGGCTGGGGCCAGGAAGGCGAAGGGCCAGGCCACCCGCAGCCTCAACACCTGCCCGGAGCCCGGCTCACCTCGATGGCCGTGCGCTGCAGAGTTGGCTTGATGTTCTGGGGAACCATGTAGATGTTGGCCTCCCTCTGGGGTGGTGGGTAGGGCAGGTCTGTGTCATCTGACTGCAGGCGAGAGCAAGTGGAATGGAGACAAAGGTGGGAGGAAAACCAAGCCAAAGAGATAAGAAAAGAGAGGGAGACAGGAGAGAATGAAGTGACAGGCATCGAGAGATGCAGAAACCGAGGCAAAGAACAGAAACGGGCAAACAGGCGGGCAGAAATGAGAGAGCTAAGTCAGCTTTGCCAGGCACTGTCCTCTCCAGGATCAGGTTTTGGGTGACCCCATGCCGGATGAAGCCTAGGTCACCCCTCCTCCCGTAATGCAGGTTCTGGTCACCAATGAGCTGCTCAGGGTCACCCCTCCCCAACATACACACACACTCACACTCATACACACACTCACACAAGCATGCACTCACACACACTCATGCACACACACACTCATACTCACATACACATACACACACACACTCTCTCTCTCTCACACACACACACACTGCCACTTCATCCTGGCACATCCAAATCAGAATCAGCCCCTCTTGGTCGCAGACAGGACCTTGTGCCCCTCCTGCCCCTGACTAAGACCCAGCTGGGTTCCCCACACCCACACCCAGACACCTCCAGCCCTATACAATACCTCTTGCACCTGACCCCATAAGGACAGAAGGTATGCACTGCAGGCCAGCAAAACCAGAGCAATCAACAAAGCAGAGAAGGTGCCACATGTCCCTCATCCCAGAATACCAAAAGGCACTCCTGGAAAGACTTGCTGCCACCAAAGACCAGAGATGACCAAGGCACAGGTCAATCCTAGACCACTAAGAGTTTGCCAGGAAGGCTTAGGCGAGAATCCCCGATGGTCACAAAGACCTACGTGAGGAGTGGGGCCAAGGACATGGGCGCCCCTCGGTCAGTTAGCTCCAATAGTGGTGGTTAGAATAGGCTCAGGGAGTGAATCCTGGCTCCACGGTTCATGAAGTTAAAGTTATTTTACATCTCTGTAGCTTGATTTTTTTTTTTAATCTATAAAATGGTCAGTAAGAGTTATCAACCTCTCAGTTACTGTAAGGGTTGATGAAGTTAATACTTATACATTTAGAAGAATGTCTGTAACATGTAAACTCTCACTAGTGACACCTTTGTGACAATTAGGATAAGATGTTCTTTTCTCAGGACTCTTTACATCCATGTCTGAAAAATTATCATCTTTGATAAGTTTATTAGGACAAGACACTTTACTGCCACCTACTGGAAACATTTTATAATAAATACAAATATATGATGTCTGTGCTAGAAGCTGTTCCCCTTAGACACAATGCCTTTGTGCAGTGCCCAATCTGCACATCCGGACATGGAGACCTTGACATTCAAGAGACAAGAGACGCTAACTATAATTAAAAGGGCTGTATTGGACACTTCATAGAGTTGGCGCCATGAAATATCACCTTATAAACAATGGAATCATTGAGTTCACTCTCTCAGGGGCTTGTTCTGAGTTCCTCCTAAACGAATGGATACACATGCTCTGGCATAGATGGTCAAAATCAGTCTCCATGAAACCTCACAGCCAACCGAAGCCACCTCTCCTGTCCAGTTACACACTGGTGTCACCACACTGCCCTGACTGCTGGTAGCCATAAGAAACTCAGTTCCAGAATCAGACAGACCCGGGCTCTAGTTCCAGCCCCCGCCATTTGCTAACTGATTGACCTTGGGCAGATTGCTCCACCTCAGCGACTCGGTATTCTCATAAAGATTGGGAAGAACAACACCCACAAAAAGTTGCCCTGCGAATTAAATGAGAGAATAAAGGTAACGAGTATCTTGCACACACAAGTCCCTTAATAAACGTTTGTGACTGCAATTATTATTCCAATTGTCCAAAACCTTTGTTTTTACCATTGGTATTGCTCCTCCCAGGGTGACTTTCACCAAAAGCACCTTTCAGAACAACAAGCATTGGCCTTAGAACTACCCTCATGTCACCACGGCACAAAGAGAGGAACTCGTCAACTCCCTCCAGACCCACCAGCAGGGGAAGTGATGTAGAAAGCTCCTATAGTTTTGCCAGACTGAGGAGGATGATGGTCAGGGCTGCCGGGGTGCCCGGGTGCCCGGGGCTGCCGTGCACATCACGGTTCCCTCGAGAGGTACCCCCGGAGGATGCAAGCAGAGCCTGCATGGCCACTGCATGACCTGACTGCTGGGGAACCCTTAGTTTGATGCTCACCATGCCCCCCAAGACTACCAGCTACAAGTGGCTGTGCACCAGGGGTGGTCTCTTCAAAGGAAGGGCTGTGCCTCAAGGCCCGCTTTGTGGTTCATTCACAGTCTCTCGTGACTGACACTCGGCCCACCAATGGACCAAGACCAAAGGCCAAGACAAAAGGGAGCAAAAAGAAGAGATTAGGGTCCCCAACTCCCTCGAGTAGGGAGGCAGGAAAACCAATCTTTCTCCATAATCACTTCATTTTTTAAAATCACCAAGGAAACTCATCAGTACATGTCCCCCAGAACTCTCCCTCCCTGGGGCCCCAAACTCTGGGCTGTGTCCTTGGTATCCCTCATCTCCACGTTCCTTCTTTCCTTCAGGCTCCCACCAGCTCCGTGGTGGTGGTGACGCTCTCTCTCTCTCTCTCTCTCTCTCTCTCTCTCTCTCTGTGCTGAGGACCAGGCTCCCCATCGCCTCCAGCCCTGATGGGAGGAGGACGGGAGCAAAGAGTTCAAGCAGGTGAAGTGCTAGGCTAGTACCGTTTGGAGCAGGCCCTGGAGGAAGAAGGCAGGAACGCACAGCTGTGGAGTGCCAGGCCCAGCGGAAGCAGGAGGAAGAGAAGCAGAGACAGACATTAGAGCTGTGTCCCGCACGGCGTCCTCAGCACGAGGCCACCTCACTCATTCCCCAGCCATCTCTGTCCCCCTCCCCTCTGTCCCCAGGGCTCCCAGCACATTCTTGGCCCATACTGTTTGCTGCCTAGGACCCCTATCTGTCTGTCCCCCATCCCCAGCCCAGAAAGCCTGCAAGCTGCCACTGCAGTCCTCAGACCCTGCAGCGCCCTGCATGTCTGAGTGTGTGTGGAGTTATTACTACACCTCCACTCCCAAATGCTCTCTGACTCCCTAGGCCCATCTCACCCCACCTTCCCCAATTCCTTGCACGATCTCCTGGCTCCTGCCCTTCCCCAGTCCACACCTCTCAAATCCATCCATACCCTCTTTTTTGTGTCCCCTCCAGCAACCCCTTCCTCTCTTCTCTCTCCTCCTGTCTCCTCCCACCGCCTCTCCCCCTTCACTGGCCAGTGCACTCCTCCTCTGTCCCCTGCACCCCTTCCCTGGAAACTTCTCTCTCCAAAGTCAACAATCACCTCCTAGAAACTCAACCCAAAGTGCGCTTGTGGGTTCCCGCCTCTCGAGCCTCTCCTCGGCTTTCCTTCCTCAAGCCCCCTCTCTGGCTCCACACTGCTGGCCTCTCCTATCCTCCAGTGCTGAATCCCCTTGGCAGTGACCCCTCTTCCTCCAGCCAGCCCTGAAATGCCAGGGCTCCTTTGGCTTTCTGCTCCCTGTCATCCCTTCTAAGCCCCAGGTTCCCATTTCTAGCGGCTTTCTGTCCAGTTCATTCATGTGTCCTACTGGCCTCTCACTGAACTTGTCCAAAATTAGACTCTGTATCTTCCTCCCAAAACCTGCTCCTCCCCTCAAATGCCCTCTCAGAAACTGGTCCCCAATATCTACCTAGACAACCAAGCCCCCCCCCCAAAAAAACCCAGGCTGCCCTTGGCTTCTTCCCCACCCCATCACCATGTCTGATTGATCACCAAGCATTGGCAATTCTCTTGTGCCCTTCCTCCTGCTTTCTATCCTTGCTCAAGACACACCTCTTCCTCCTGGATTCACAAGCATCCCCCTAAGTGGTCTCTGCACGTCGGATTTTGCAACAGCCAGTTCATGCTGTGCTCCACGATCTGGTGAGCTTTCCAAAAAAGCCACTCTCTGCTTCAAGCCCTGGGGGTCTCCCCACCCACTCAGGATAAATACAAACTCTTTGAGGAAGCCTCCAACATTCCTTGCCTTCTAGCTCCCGCTGACCCCTCTAACCAATCTCTCCGCAGGTACATCTCCCCTCCAGGAGCCCAAACAGTGACCCACCACCCCCCCAGGTATCCTCTGCCCTTGCCCTTCTGAGCACAAGCAGGTGGCAGGAGGCCGTGCTCTAGCTGTGAGGCTTGGAGCCCTCTGGTCCTTGTGTCAGAATGTGCTCCTATTCCTCTTCGGCTGGCTCCCTCCTGCTTGGGCTCCAGATGCCCATTTAAATCTTCCCTGGTGCCCTGGGCTCATGTTGAAGCATGCCTACAGCTCCCACAGCCACGGGTACTTAGTGCCTTTGAAAGATACCTGGATCACCCTGTGCCTTCCCTACGCCTTTATTTGACTGTGTCCCTGGTTAAGCCAGCAATTCTGTACAGTGGGATCAGGTCTAAATCCCCATCTAATAAACAAATGAGTAACTGAAGGAAGGAGGAGAGGACAGAAGGGTAGATGGGTGGGTAAAGGGTAGACCCATCTCGCCCTGCCCTCAACCTGTCTCACCCCATCCTCCAGATGCCTCCTCTCCTTTCCAGCACTCCTGTCCACTCCAGTCTTTGGTCCTTCCCCTCCTACTCTCCTAGGCCATCCTGCCTGCCCCTTGTCTGCATGGGCTTCCTCTGCCGCATTTCTGAATCAACCATATGCAGCTTTCAGGACCTGGTTCAAGTTCTCCATCCACCTGGAAATCTCCCCAAATACTTCAGAAACTTCCCATAACCTTATTCTCCAGCATCTTTTATACCTAAGTGACCCCGTGCCCACCCTCCAGAGTTCCCACCATCCTAACTGGTCTCTGATCATGTTACATACAGGAGTCCTGAGGCCTCAGCCAGACGGTCAGCCAGCCAGCCTGGGGGCTCATTTCTCAACTTCTTTCTGGGCCAGCCCACCTGATGGATACAATGCCCTCCCTCCAGGATAACAGCTCTGAGGGTGCTGTGACCCTCTGCAGAACTGAGGGAGCCTATCAGCATGGCTGTGCAGGGAAGGTGTGCAGACTGCAGGTGCTACGGGACATCCTGATTCACTGTCCTGCGGGTGACAGGCCTGGGGACAGTCACACAATACAAGCCACATTTTCCCAGCCCTTCTTTGCTCCTCCTGAGTGCTCCTCCTTCCACAGCAGGCACACCAGGAGCAGCTACACTGATGGGGGTCTGCAGGTGGGCAGGGTGCCGATCACACCGGCTCAGGCCAAGAGGCCCCCAAGGACTACTGAGATTCTCCTCTCCTCGGGCCAGAAGTCACGCCTAGGCTCCCTTCAATCCACCTGTCCTGTGGCCAGGTCAGCACAGGGAGCAGAGGCCCTGAACCATATCGGAGCTCCCCGGGTCCTATGGGACACCACACAGGAGAGATGCTCCTTCCCAGTGCAAGGGACGTGTTGACCTCCTCTCTCACCACCAGGAGCCCACAGACCCCCACCTCACTCAGTGGGAGACAGTCAGGGAGCCCTCTGGACATTCACCTCCTGGTTCCTTGGGGAGCTGCAGGCAGGGGGCAGCCAGGCGGCTGGGAGGGCTCCACTGTCTGCCTGCCCCACCCAGCTCGTTAGGAGCAGCATGCTGCTCTAATTACACTTCCCAGGAAAAATAGTGTTTCAAATTAAGGCCTTGGGGGAGGAAGAGGGGGATGGGGGACCACTGGGCTTATTTCCCTGATTGCAAAACATAAAGTTTTTCCTTCTAGTGGCTGTAGGGGTGTAGGGGAGTACCTCGGGTGCATCTCAGAATAAAAGCCATAACCCCCATCGCCTGGGTTTGGAAGGGCAGATGGGGTGACATCTGGTCGGCCCCCAAGCTGGCAGTGAAAACCGCCACAAAGCATGCAATGCCTTCTACCAGGGCACCCCTGCCATGGGGCAGGAGAGAAGAGGCAGAAGCGTACCCCCTGCAGTGGCCAGCACCGGGCCCCTGTGGGGCTCCTCTACACATGGTCTGCAGCCCAGACACCACGGTCAGGAAGGGCTCCGCTGGCACCTCTGCCTCGGAATGTGCCTGCGTGTGTTCTCACGAGTGTACACACGCTCACACGTGCAAGCACACGCTCTCCAGTTCTCAGGAAATCTAAAATTGCCGTTTCTTTGAACTCATTCCCCTTGGCAGCATGGACCGCCTTTGTTCTCCAGACAAAAAGGAAAAGAAACGAGACGAGGGCTCAGAAGAGGCGGGAGAAGGAGGGAGACGGGCCAGGGCGCACACAGAGAAGGGTGAAGCACGAAGCCGGTGGGAAGAGGCTCAGAAAGAGAGGGGAGACAAAGACAAAAGACAACAACCCAGGCCCTTCCCTCACCCGCTCTGCGCGAGGCCCAGGCCTGCTGCACCCAACAGCGGCAGAACCAACAGAGAGGGGCCTTCAGGACAGGCACAGAGCCTGGGAAAAGGGAAACCTTGCTGACCAAGAACTGCCCCAGGAGGTGACATGTCTCAGTCCCAGGCACAGCTGTCTGTCCCCCGCCTCTCCCACCCTCGCTGCCGATCCCCACTTCAAAGACCAGCTCAGTGCCACCTCTTCCAGGAAGCCAGCCTTCATCTCACTCTCGGGCACTCTGGCTTCCACACGGGAGCACTAAGGAGAGGCCACCCTTAGACCAGGCTCCAGAGTCCCTGCCCCCTCTCTTCCTCCTGGTGCCTCTCCAGGCCAGGCCCCAAGACTGCAAGTGTCTCAAAAGCCTCCTGGCTGGCCTCTCCCCCAGCCCACTCCCCTCTGCAGCCAGACAGCCTCCTACCCGCTTCCCCGCTCCCAGACTTTCCGGGGCTCCCACAGCCAGTGGCTTGTCATGGCCCTTCCCAAAGGCTGGCGCACTCCTCCCAGGGATCAGGCTGGGAGGGACGAGGTGGAGGCACACAAGGCTGGAGCTTGGCCACAGCACAGAAGTCAGAAAAACCCTACCGGGGCGCCGGGCTTCCTGCAGGACCAGCGCAGAGCAGCACTAACCTGCCTCCACCCAGCCCCGGGGAGTCCTAAAACCAAACAGGACCCAGGACCTTGGCAGGAGGCTTAGGCTTCAAGTGAGGGGGAGTGGGCCTAGCTAGGTGTGTGCCAGGGGTGGCGAGCAGAGCTGAGGGGCCCTGAGGATGTGGACACTCACTAGGTCATCTTGCAGGGTTGTTCCTGGGACCTGATGACACTCCATTCATTCTGTTGAGCCTCAGGCCCTTTGAACCTGCCAGCTCAGTCTGGGCCTGTACCCAGCAGACCCCCAGGGCTTGCTCCCTCACCCTGCTGACCCCCATGAGACCTCAGCCTGTGGCCTGGCTGGCCCTGCAGCAGGACACTTGGCCTTCTCCAGGGTCTGGCCCCAGAGCTACAGTTTTGATTTGCTTCCTGACAACCTGACCACAGCCAGATCCCTGCTCTCAGAATCTGAGCCTTCACTGTTATAGATGACAAATCCAGTTATTAAGGATTTTAACTTTTTTTTTTTTTTTTTTAATAACTCATCCCCCGGCTGGGTCTTCTTCAGAGCAGGCTGTGGGTTTTGGCCACAGCGCGCTCTCAATCAAGAGCGAGGGCTCCGTGCTGCTTCCCTGGACAGGGCTCTGCCTCCCCGTCCAAATAGGCAGTCTTTCGCAACTGCAGCCAGGAGCAGGAGGCCGCCTGTCAGGCGCAGTCACGGCCAGCTCACTTGGCGACCCCGCCTGGGTCTGGGAGCAAAAGGAAGTGAGGTAAGGGGCGCCGGGCCTGCAGATCCCACATCCTGCTCCCGGGCTTCAAATCCAAATTGCACTCAAAATGTCAAATGGTGTCCGCTCCCAGTCTGGGGATTCCCTGGTGGCAGGAAGCGGCTGCCCTTTCCCCAGCTGCCCCTCTGACCGGGCCTCCTTCCTGGCTGTGTACCCAGGCCTCTGCCCCCGGCTCACCCATGAGCATCCCTCACAGATTCACAGGAGCCGAAAGCGGAACATGCTTCTCACCTCCCAAGGACGTGGCCTGCTTCACGTAGCAGCAACTCCAAACTTCTTCAGGCCCTAGGAATCCCCAGCCCACCCCCTTCTCTTAACTAACAAGGCCCCACGCTGGCCTGCAGCCCGTTGGGCTAACCGCATGCTTCCTACCTTCCTAAGCTCGGGGACAATGTCTGGCTAATGCCACCTCCACCAAAAAGGCTTCCGTGACAACATGGACCCCTGCCAAACATCTGATCTTTGAAAATGTGCCACCTGGTATTCAACCTGATAGAACTCGATATCGATGTCCAAGTAGCCTGGGGGTGTCTGGCCTCCCAAGAGGGCCAACAAGCCCTCTAAGGTCAGAATCGCCCCAGCACACACCTTAGGCAGCACTGGACCCCCTCAGAGAATGGAAAATAAAATCCAAACAGGTCCCTGTGCAGCAAGTGCCTGCTGGGCATGGGAACCTGGAAGGCTTGGGTTCGTGCTGGGAGGCGGGTCTTCACCTCCCTATCTGCCCACCCACCCCCCAGCTCCAGTCCAGCTCACCTCGTCCAGGACCCTTGATGTATCCTGCACCTGGACCACAGCCATGGGACATGCCACATCCAGGAAATAATGCAAGAGGAAAAGGGGAGTTAGAAATTCTCCATTAGTAACAAGCAGCACTAGGCTGGGCCAGAGACCCACACACCAGACATCACCATGAAGCGATGCCAACGGAAGCCCCCTCCCATTCAGCCACACCCTCAGTGAGGAGCCTCGGAAAGAAGGTACAGTTGACCTGGAGCGAGACGGCTGGTAGGAAGGGCTGAAGCCCAAGCCTAGAGCTAACCAGCTTCAGAAGTGACGGGGGAAACTAGAGTAAGACCAGTGGTTAAAAAGCCTGAGAACCTGTGCAGCAAAAGAAGCCAGGCCTCGGCCTGCAGACGTTGCTCCTGTGGACCTGTGGGCTTGGGGAGCCAAGGGGAAGAACCTAGTCTCGGGCTGAGAGAACTGAGAGCTAGGGCTCAGGCAGGACAGGGAGGGAGACCAGCGAAAAGGAGGGGAGAGACCAAGGGTGGGTGGGAAGTGGTGGCCAAGGAGGGCTTGTGTATGAGACTTGTCTAAGCCTTGAATGGGCCGCCTTGTGAAGGCAAGTGAGGGTCCAAAGGGAGCCCAGGTGGCTGCAGTCGAGCCTGGCCTGGAATAGTGTAAAGAATCAGAAAAGCCTGCTACCAGTCAAACTTTCTATCAGGTTCCCAGGAGTGCAATGAGAAGAAGACAAAACCTTCAACAATGGTAGAGAAGAAAAAACAGGGTCCCGTGGGAAGAACGAGTTGGGAAATTTGGTCTAAATCAGAGCTTCTGGAACTCGGTGTGCACCGGAAGCCCCCAGAGGGCTAGGGCAAGCACAGGGTGCTGGCTGCACCCTCAGGGTCAGTGGAAGGAGGTTTGAAGGGGGACCCATGGAATGCCGAGGCTGCTAGGTCCCACCACACTGTCTGAATCAGGGGGCTAAGTCAGTGGTCCTCTGCCCCAGCTGCACAATAAATGTCCCTGGGCACTGCAGGAAGACACTGAGGCCTGGCCTGCACCCCTGGAGGTTGTGTTCCGTTTGGTCTGTGATTGGGGCCTGAGCGCTAAAAAGTTTAAAGCTTCCAGGTGATTCGAAATGCCCAATCCACCCGAGAACCACCGGGCTGGGTGACCATGAGGTGTCTGCAGTGTGAGAGTCTGTGATTCTCCCACCGCTCAAGGAAGAAGGCCAGGTGGGGCCAGGGCTGAGCAGGGACACCTTGAGTAAAAGGACCCCTCCTCTTCCTGCCCTGCCCCTGGGGCCCCACAGAGCCCTCCTCTGCTTGAAGGAGCTGGGGGTGGGGAACAGGATGGCAGCAGTTGCTTCGGGCCCCCCTTCCCAGAGCCTGGAAGGGGCTGCAAACACAGGGAGGCTGGTGGTCAGTTTAAAGAAAGAAAGATAAGAACAAGACTTACCTCAAAACCAGGAATATGGTGGATGGCCGGCTAGGGTGGAGAGAAAGAGGGCTTTGGTCACGTGCTTGTTGCCAAGGCCCCGGCTCCCTCATTTCTACCCTGGCCAGGCAAAGACATGAAATGACACCCGTGGGGTACGGCAGGGATCAGGGAGTTGCAGGCGCTATTCCCTGGGAGCGGGAGGGGTGCAGGAGGAAGGTACGCTGGCAGGGGCCGCATCCCCTCTGGACAGTTGACCCAGAACGGCCCTCCTTCCATTGGTTTTCATGTTGGGTTCACATCATACCCAGAGCAATTTGAAGGCAGAGCTCTAGCCCATACCTCTTGTTTTACAGCAGGGATGTGGCTGCCCAGGGCCTTGCAGCTAGGCCAGGGCAGAGCCAGCCCTGGATGCAGGATCCCACCCACACCTGTCCTTGGAGTTCCCCATCACTGCAGGTAAGGCCCATCCACCAGACCAGAGAAGCCCTCCTAGAAACCACATCAGGACATGACCCAGGGAAGCATAAATCCCGTGGCTAGAAGGCTCGGACATGCCGGTGCCAACATTTTACCCCGATGATTTAGGGTGTCCTGATTTAGAGTTCAGAAAAGATGAACAAAAAATGGGTCACGGTAGGACGCCTGACTTTGAGTGCTCCCCCTGAGCACTGGCCCTCAGGGGAAGTGGGGTGTATTGGCAGCCCGGCACTACCCACCCTTGCCAGGTAACCCTTCCTGGGTCTCCCGGGTCTGGATATGGACCAGCCTCACCTTCTCTCTCTGGATGAGCTCAAAAGATGCCAGCAGCTCCCCTGCTGGCTGGCTGCCCCTCGTCAGCGGGAACCAGGCCAGCCGGGGCATGCGCTCCAGGCTCGGTTGACAGATGCAGCGGCCCATAAACTCATCTGCGCCCTAGACCCGATGTGGAGGAAGAAGAGTCAGTGTCTCCCTGGCCCAGGGCTCAGGGATGCTCCGGCCTGCATCCTGCCTCCTTGGCTGGAAAGAGCCTTGGAAGTCAGGGCAGCCCACTGTGCAAATGGCACACAGCCCTCCCCCCAACCACCACCAGCAACAGGAGGACAAGGAAAGATCCCAGCAGCCTCTGGCCACTGCTCCAGGTTCAAATTCCCACCACAGTCAGGAAGTCCCCTGTATGTCCAACTAGTGCTGACCCTGCTTTAATCCAGC
>PVLC010016337.1:0-35591 GCA_004027655.1 Graphiurus murinus
CATTTTTCTGACTTAAAAATCCAAATATTTACAAATTATTCCTAGAGACTCTGATAAACTATGCATCTATAAGTAACTACCAGTAAACTAATACCTCTTTGTTTTCAGGAATATGTAGGTAGGAAAACTTCCTTCAATTCATTGTTCCTCTGTCTGTTGGTGATGAATTATTAATATGACTCTGACATGCCAGGAGGCTTCCTTAAGTTCTTGATTTTTTGCTCTGCATAGGTGTGATGATTAATTTTATGCATCATGTTGATGGGCAATAGGGTGCCCAGATAATTGATTAAGCAGTAGCCTGTATATCTGTGAGGACGATCCTGAGATTCTGGATAACCTTAACATTTGAATTAGTAGACTGAATAAAGCAGGCCTTCAGAGGTATACCTTGGGGTGTGAGAAGCTCACTGACCTTCACAAGAGAATGGGGAAGGGAGTCAGATACTCCCTTCATCTACGATGATAGCACTTTCCTTTTTCCGTCATCTTTAAATACCCTGCATAGTTTCATATCCCAACTCTTCCACTAGTTAGCTATATAACACTCAGAAAGTTAACTCCTTAATTTTTCTGTACCTCAAAATAAAAATGATAATAATAAAACTGACCTTACATGGTAGATATGAGGGTTATAAGAGTTAATTCACACAAACTATTTTGAAAATTATCTGGCATGGGCCAGGCGGGATAGCGCACCCTTGTAATCCCAGTACATGAGAAGCTGAGACAGGAGGATTGCAGATTCATGGCCAGTCTCAGCTACTTACTGAGATCCTCTGCAATTCAGTGAGACCCAGTTTCACAATAAAGAATAAAAACTAGGTTCGGGGGTATAGCTCAGAGGTAGAATGCCCCTGAATTCAATCCCCAGTATCAAAAAAAAAAAATTATCTGGCACAAAGTAAGTAAAAAAAATATTAGAACCAATTTATTAACTCAGAAGCCCTGGCTATATCTCAAACTAGAAGCATTTTTTGCTGACACAGAGAAATAAGTGAAGCTTCCTGTCATCTGAAATTTTTAAAACCCAGAAACTTCTATTAAGTGTCACCTCTCTTTGGGAGAATTACCAACCCTAAAAAGAACCTTGAAAAACTGCAAGAAATTGCAGGGCTGATGAATTACTGAGAAAAGATCCTATTATATTCACTGTGATTATATCATTAAATACAATCTCTCAAGTTTTGGGAGATAAACACTTTTTTTAAAAAGTTCTGGTGTTCGTGAATATAAACCTAACATTGTAGGCCCAATTAGTCACTTCCTAAATGTGTGAGACATTGTTCATGATGCTGAGTTGTACCTCAGTTTCTTCCTGCACATCGATAATGAGCTTAACTAGAAGATCTTGAGAAATCCTTTCCAATGGTAACGTGTGTGTGTGTGTGTGTGTGTGTGTGTAAAATGAGCACTGTTATAGATGTCAGGTATACATTACGGAATAAAAAAATACTGATGCTGACCTTTATAGAGCTCACATACTTAGATACTAGTGAGGTCACAGACCAGTGAGGTAGGAATAAACAAGACACTACAATACACTGTACATGAAAGTATTCTAGACCATGACCCATACGGAAAGTTCAGAGAATGTCTAGTTTCCCCACTATAATTTAGAAACAGGTAGAAGTCCAGGGAAAAGATTTTGGTGAGCTTAAGGAATGAAAAGATAGTAATCTATTGTAATTAGGATGTTATAATGGGCCCCTTTTTTACGTAGAGAAAAAAATCTGTCCAGACGAAGATTCTGTTGTCTTTGTTCTTTAGAGCAAAGCCATTTTTAAAAGGCTGCTTCAGTCTTCTCCCCTTTTTTTTCTAATCTATTACACTCATCTGAGACACCTAGCCATAATCCATACTACCTTATCACCTTCCAATCTTTTAACCTTACCCTTGGTTGATATGTGGAATCTATATCATTTTAGTATTAAGATTACATGTAAAAGTTGAAGATGAAGAAAGATAGAAACTATGATTTAGGCATCAAGGTATCTAGGCAAGCCCAACCCTTCACTGCTTATCAGCAAGTGCTAAAGATCAGAAGATACCAGGGCAAAATCCAAGCCTAGAAAAAAAGCAAAGAAAGATGAACACCTCTGAATTGGTGGCAGAGATTTCCACCAGAATGCCATGGCAAACTTATTTCACCCAGTGTTTATAAGGTATGTTTGGTGAGGTTGCTTCTGGTGGTATGTTGAAAGTGGACTGGAATATGTATGCTAAAATCATGTGAACACCTCACTCATGCATACACCCACACAAAGCAGCAGAGCACAGGTGTGGTTGGGCCATGCACTCTCAGGGGACACACCATAACAAGTGATATACAAGGTTCCTGCTCTCAGGGAATTTCTGGTCCAGTGAGTTTCATATTCAAGATTTAATAGATTCTTTTCATGCCTGTCATAGAGAACAACAAGGATCTGCTTAGGGTGCAAAGTCTCTTATAAGTCAGTTCTGAGTTGTACTATGCCTGTCTTCTATATTCTTCTTTAGCATCCTAAGGAAAGTGCAATATTATAATCCAGATTGTTCTTTAGTCACAGATTAACCCTGATAAAGGGGCATGCTATGATCAATAATAAAATTATCTTCTAAGACAGTTAATGGCAAAGGAAAGATGAGAACCCAGACCACTTTTTTTCACAACTACTAGTGTAATGACAGAGGGCTGGCCATTGCAATTAGTATCCAGAACCTACCTAAACTTCATTTATGTTACAGAAGTGAATTCCTTCTAGAAGTGAATTTCTCAACTGTCTACTTTCTAACTAGAACTACTTATGTTTGGAAGGATTATTCTTGTTATAGTTGGACTTATCCCCCAAGGTCTCATGTATAGTAATTCTCAGAGGTAGAGCTCTTCAGAAGTGATTGAATCATGAGGGTTCTGATCTATCAATGGATCCATAAATGAATGGACAATTAGGGGGGGAATGGGGGACTATAGAAGGTGGGGCCTAGTAGTAGGAAATGGTTTACTGGGGCATGGGCTTGAAGGAGACATCTTGTCCCTGTACTCTATGTTGGTCTGTTGGTCTGTTTCTTTCCTTCTCTCTCTCTCTCTCTCTCTCTCTCTCTCTCTCTCTCTCTCTCTCTCTCTCTCTTTCTCTCACTCTTCCTTTCTCCTTGGACACCATGAAGTGAGCAGCATAGCTCTGTCACACCCTCCCCATCATGAGATTCTGACTTGCCTTGGTCCTAAAGCAATGGAGCCAGCCAACCATAGATGAAGACATCTGAAACTATAAGCCAAAATAAATCTTTCCTCATTTTAAGTTATCTCAAGTATTTTGTCACAGTGATGGAATGCTGACTAACACAATCTCGATGAGCAAAAACTACCCAGCGCACTGGATGTTCTAAGGGATTTGTGTCTGGTCACTGATGTCAAATATCTTACAGTGTTTTTGTGGCATTGCCCCATAAGGGTGCCAGAATAGTATGACTTCTTATGGGGCATGAGCATAACTCTAGGATTGTAGTAATTCTGAGAAAGGATTGGTGTCTGAGTGCAAAGCAAAGAGCTTCATGGGCTTCATGGTGGAGGAGTAAAACAAGGAGGATGGGGGCAAAGAGGAAGAATAGGAGGAAGGGTGGAGGAGAAGGGAGTGCAAAAAAAAAAAATGAGGAACTCTTAGCCTTGAAGAAAGGGTAGAAGTTAGGCATGATTGATCATTCCTCAGGGTTTTTCACCAGCATGTGCTTGTGTGCATTGAGCCCTGGTTCCCACTTCTGCTCCCTCACCCGCACAGGTGTCCTCACCACTAGACCCAGAAGCACCACCGAGGACCCCAGCAACTCATGTAGTCACCATGGATCAATTTCTCACTTTTTGCCACTGAAGACCATAGAGTTTTCGATGTAGTAGAATCCAAGCTGACTGAGCTACCAAACCTTGACACACCCAGACTCAGAGCTGCTTTACATCCCCACATTTTCACCCTATGTACCCCTAGACCTAACCGGGTGCCGTAGAATGTTCCCACATGCCCCCCCCCCCCGTCCATATGGAGCTCCAGTGGCCTTTGCAAATGAAGACCTTTTCTTACTGAAGCCACTTTACAAAGTTTGGGAGAGGTGACTGTTTTTTCATACTCACAGACACCAATGCAAGGATACAATAAACATGAAAAATTAGGGAAGCATGATACAATCACAGATCATGGGAACACAGTAAAGTTCGTTAACAGCCACAAAGAGATGAAAATCAATGAAATGCCTGGCAAATAATTCAAAATTACCTTTCCAGAGAAGCTCAGAAAACTAGGACACAGATAACCAGGTTAACAAAGAGTTGGGAAAACAATTCACAAATAAAACTGAAAACTCAACAAAGACGTACAAATTATAGATAAGAGGTAAAGGCATATAATTTATAAATAAGAGGTAAACAGAAATTCTGGAGCTCAAAAATATAATGAACAAAATATAAATGCAATGGGGGGCTTCGACAGTAGATTCAATCAAAAAGGAAAAAAGAATCAGCAAACTGGAAGAGTTAAAACTATCCATTCAGAGGATAAAAAAGGAAAAGGAGTGAAGAAAGTCTACAATATTTATGGGACCCCATCAAATGAAACAATATACACATTTTGAGTTTCAGAAGAACTGAATGAGAAAGGGGCCTTAATTAAAGAAAATATAACCAAGCACTACCTAAATCTGGAGAGAGAAATAATAGACATCTACGCTTAAGAAGCTCATAGGATCTCAAATATGTTAAACATAAAGAAACCTTTAGCAAGACATATTTTATTAAATTGTCACAAAGCCAAAGCAAGAGAGCATTGTGAAAGCAGTACAAGAGAAATGACTAATTACATTCTAGGAGCCCCGAAAATACTATCCATGAATTTCTGAAAAGAAATCTTGCTGGTTAGGAAGGAATAAAACAACATATTTGAAGCTCTTAAAAAAAAATCCCACCAAGAATATTATACCCTATAATGCTACCCCTTAAAGATAAAATATTTCTCAGACCTTAAAAGAAAGGTAATTTTTAATCATTAGACCTACTTTATAAGAAATGCTCAAGAGAATTCTTCAAATAGAACCAAAAGATGCTAAACAGAAATATGAAATCATATCAAAGTATAACTACCACAGATAGAGGTAAATATATAGTCTGATACAGAATACTATAACATTGTGATGGTGACATAAAATTTACCTTAATATAAAAGTGTTTTTCCTTTTTTTAATTTTGTATGTGGTGCCAGAGATTGAACCCAGGAGGGTCATACTACCTCTAAGCAATATCCCTTAGCCCTTTTAAAATTTTATTTGTTTGTTTTGAAACAGTGTCTCTCTAGGTTGCTGAGAGTCTTCCTACCTTTGTATCAGGGTGTTAGGGGCTACTGGGGATTAAACTCAGGTGCCTTCTATCTATGAGTTACATTCTCAGTCCTATTTTATTTTTATTTTGAACAGGGTCTCACTAGGTTGATAGACTCTCACTGCTTTTGCTAAGGCTGTCCTCGAACTTGCAATCCTTCTGTCTCAGTCTCCCAGGTATGTGCCACCACACCCAGGTTAAACGTTTTTTTAAAAAAATAAGAATAACTATAATCACAAAACTTTGGTAAAAGATTCATAATGTAAAAAGAAACAATGTTTGACTTGAAGAAAACAGCAAGTAGGGGAGGGAAGGTGGTGAAAGCATACAGTTTCCATATACAATTGAATTTAAAGTTATCAAGTTAAAATAAGGTACTAAAAATAAAAGATTTATACTAGCCTCATGGTAACTGAAAAGGAATAAAATCTATTCTATATACACAAGATGGAAAGAGAAAGGGACTAAACCACACCACTACAAAATTCATCAAATTATCAAAAATCAAGAAAGAGAGGAACAGAAAAAGAACTCCAAAATAGGCAGATAACAAGTAAAAAAGGTAACACTAATCCTGTACCTATTAGTACTCATGTTAAAATCACATTGATTAAACTCTGCAATCATAATGAACATATTGGCTAAATGGATTTTAAAAACAAGATCCAGTATTACCCTGTATACAAGAAACTCACATTAGATATCAGAATGCATAGACTGAAGATGAAGGGATAAAAAAGATTTTCCATGAAAATGGTAACCAAATCACAGCAGAGATGTCTATGTTTATATCAGACAAAGAAGACTTTCCATCAAATATTGTCACCACAAAGGCCATTATATAATGATTAAAAGGGTCAACTCTACAGGAAAATGTCACAGTTGTAAATACATATGCTATTAACATCAAAGCATGTTAATGTATAAAATATACATTGGCAGATTTTTAGAGGGATATGAACAATATAATGATAGTAGGAGACTTCACTACTCTACTTTCAATAATGGTTAGAACATGTAGGCAGAAAATTAATAAGGAAACAGCTGGTTTGAACAACATTGCTGATCAAATGGATCTAATAGACATAAACAGAATTTCCATCTACCAGTAGGAAAATACATATTCTTTTTAAGCACACATGGAACTTTCTCCAGAGTAGACCAAATATTAGGTCACAAAAAAGTATTAACAAATTTAAGAAGATTGAAGAAATACTAAGTATCTTCTCATACCACATTGGAATGATACTAGAAATTAGTAACAGAAAGAGAACAGGAAAATTCACAAACACATGAAAACTTTTAAACATTACTTAAATATACTTTCAAATAATGATGGAACAAGAAATAATAATGATAAACAATGAAAAGCAAGAAAATAATAATTTAAATAAATTATAAATTATTGATTATTTAAATAATGATAAGCAAAAAATTCAAAGGGAATTAAAAATACCTTGAGATAAATTAAAATGAAAATGCAGTTTTCCAAAACTTATGGGATGGAGCAAAAGTAGCACTAAGAAGTTCAGAGTGTTAAATGCCTACATTAAAAAGAAGAAAGAACTCACTAAGGAACTTAGCTTTACAACACAAGTAACTAGGAAAAAAAGAACAAAAACTCAATGTTAACATAGAAACAGTAATAATAAAGATTGAAGTAGAAATAAAGAGAAGATAGAAAGAAAATGGAAAAATCAACAAAACTAAGAATTGGTTTATAAAAATTATGAAATTGACCAATCCTTAGCTAGACTAAATAAAGAAGAGTACCACAATTTTAAATCCAGCCAGTAACTTGGCAAAACCCTGTCTCAAAATATTTTTTTTTAAAAAAGAATGTAACTCAGTGCTAGAGCAGCCTTGGGTTCAACCCCCAGTACTGGGAGGAAAAAAAAAAAAAAGAACAGATCATTTATTTTCATTTATTAATAGGTTAATAGATAATAGATGAATCAGGGAGAAAATAGGATGTGAGACTCAGATGTAGGAATATGTATGAATGTTTAAAATAAAAAAGAAAGAAAGGAAAACAGTTTGGCCGCAGTAGAAGCTATTCCAAGAAGAGAAATGAAAATAAGAATACAAAGGCAGGTTAGAGCCACATCAAGGGAAATTTTGCTCTCTCTACTGAACTATGGAGAGATAGGAGCCGAACATTCCTGAAGAAAAGACTTTTTCCCAAGTGGAAAAAGTCATAAGAGCATGAAAAACGGATTAGAAATATATGGCTCACTTAAAGCACTGCTTTCACAGAAAGACCAAGCGGTTATTTCTGCTTGCACCATGCTAGTGGATGTAATAGAACATGCTCCTAGTATCAGGGCTGCCCCAAATTCCTGGCCCTGTTGAAGCAGGTTCTGGGTGCAGCCTGATGTAGCTTTGTCTCAAGCTACTGTTGTCATAAAACTTGCTGAATGTAGAGCTGTGCTTCTAAGCAGAAATTCTGCAATGTGACCACTGGAATGAAAAAGAGAATTGCATTTGCCTTCAGAGCAGGAGTTATTCAGCTGAAATTGAGAAACAACTATAGACCCAACGTTTAGCTTTAGGGAATTCCCTGAGACATTGAAATTACGTGAAAAACTTTGTGAGCATATAGTTTTCTTGGCAGGACTTTTATCAGGTTCTTCATGGACTCTACAACCTCCCTTCACCACCAATATAACTGTCTAGATAAAGGGATGATGTCCTTTGTGTATAAGATGCTCTGGGCCACCATCCATCTATATGAGGGTTGGGAAGGTAAACACAAGCTTTTTTGAAAATCCTCCCTGATGCTACAGCATAAACCAAAGATGACTACAAAATGGGATTGTTTCTTGACTTTCAACACATTTTCCAGAATTTTCTTGATTCAGTCTAGGTGGTTATGTACATGAGATAATTTGGCCAATGAGAATAGTGCTCTGACACAAGATACGGAACCCTACCTGTCTTCATTTCCTATTGCTGCTGTCACAAATTCCTACATACTTAGGGGCTTAAAACAACACACTTATTATCTTAAGGTTCCAGGGGTCAGAAGTCCAAAGTGAGGTTTCACTGGAATGATAATTGGTAGGACTTATTTCTTCTGGATCTCCAAGGAAGAATCTGTTTTGTTGTTGTTGTTGTTTTTAAACATTTTTACTTTTATTTGGTGCATTGTAATTATACATGGTACTGAGGTATAGAGTGACAGGAATATACATTCACACAACTCTTGGAACACATCCCTCCAGGTTCCACCCCCTCCCTCTCCCTATGCACACAAGTCTTTGAGACTGGACTTGGTAATTTTATATACATATTAGCATTATTACAATTGTTAAATTCTTTTTTTCTTTTTTTTTTTGTGGTACTGGGGATTGAACTCAGGGTCATTCTACCTCGAAGCTATACCCCCCAGCCATATTTTTTATTCTTTATTTTGAAACAGGTTCTCACTAAGTTGGCAGAGTGCCTCACTAGGTAGCTGAGGCTGACCGTGAACCCGGATCCTCCAATCTCAGCCTCCCAAATGCTGGGATTACAAATGTGCACCACCTTGTCCGGCTTACAATTGTTATATTCTTTATGTCCCCATCTCCCCACCTCCCTCTCCTAAACCCTCTCCATCACTCCACTGGAGTCTCTCTTCTCCTACCTGATGTTACCCTTTTTTCCCAATTTCTATCTACCTCCACATATAAGAGAAAACACACCTCATTCATTTTTTTGAAACTGGCTAATCTTACTTAGTATAATATTGTTTAGTTCCATCCATTTTCCTGCAAATGATATATATTTTTTGCTCTCTATGGCTGAGTAAAATTCCATTGTGTGTATATACCACTGTTTTGTGATCTATTCATCTGTTGATGGAAACCTAGGCTGGTTCTCTGATTTGACTATTATGAATTCTGCTGCTATAATGTGGATATGCATGTATTGCTATAATGTCCTGACTTCAATTCCTTTGGGAAGATGCCCAGGCATGGTATTTCTGGGTCACATAGTGGTTCCATTCCCAATCTTCTGAGAAACTGCCACACTGATCTCAATAGTGCCTGTACTTGTTTGCAGTCCCACCAACAGTATATAAGGGTTCCTATTTCCCAACATCTATGCTAGCATCTTTAATATTATTTGTCTTGGATGACTGCCATTCTAACTAGAGATAGATTGAATTTCATTAGTAGTTTTCATCTGCATTTCCCTGATGGCTATGATGTTGAACTTTTTGTATATACTTATTGGCTGTCTTACAGCTTCTAGACACACCTGAATTCCTTCTTCATGGTCCCTCCCTTCACCTCACAGTCAACAGAAGAGTGTCCTCAAATTTCTCTGCGTCCAATATCATGCCACCTTCTGTTCGACTCTAAAATTACTGCTTCCAGTATAATTACATTGGGCCTGTACAGATAATCCAGGATAAGTTCCCATTTTAAAGTCCTTAATTACATCTGGAAAATCCCTTTGGCCATGCAAATGAACATAATCACGTCTCCATGTTATTAGGACATGGATGTTTTAGGGGTCCATTATTCAACTTGCCACAGACCCAGACTGCACATACCATTCTTTTGTTTAAAATATGTAAGAATACAAAAGATTCACCTAGATGACCTTGGTTAAATAGCATATTGTATCACTATTAGTAGTAGGAGCCAATTAACTTTTGTGATAAGCCTTAATGTTGCTCTGCAGAAATGGCCACTGGACCATTAAGATTTTGTTTTAGTTATTTATTTGTTTTTGCAATGCTGAGGATCAAATCCAGAATTTGTTGTATTCTAGGGAAGTGAATGACCAGCGGCCTATACTTCCATCCCTAATATTAAAAAAAAAAAAAAACCTTACATTTTTATCTATTGAGGAAGGTAATTTGTTCATGTTTTATAAAAATATGAAAGAAAACTATAATAAAAAGCATAACTCTTATCCAGAGAGAGTTACCATTAATAATGTAGTATACTTTCCTCACAGTCTTTGCCATGAGTATGTTAGTAACCACATATTCATTTGTATATATAAATAAATATATTTTTCTCTACAAATTTGACATCAAAGGATAAAAATTTGATTCTTCCTTTCTTTCCATTTAATATTATATCATAAACATGTCTAGTATCAGCAAACTTTTATCTCTATTGTCATAATTTTATTTTATTTTTGGTTGATAAATAATAATTATATACATTCATGTGAACGATGTGGCATTTAGATATATGTTAAAATAAGAAATTATCAAGAATTTTTTTATTATTAATTGGTGCATTGTAATCATACATCTTTGTTAGGTACAAGCTAATAAAGGCATTTATGCACACATTTCTCATTTAACCCCTTCCCCAATTCCCATCACACTCCCTGGCCATCCCTCCTTCTCAAGTTCAGTTTAGTGATTGACTTTGGTATATTTGTGAAAGTACATCATGTGCATTAGGGTGCCCTGAAAAAGGAGAAACCCTAGATAAGCAAAGAAGTTGAATTATCAAGAAATTTTAACCACTCACTATTTCAAATGTTCTTTTTAAAGAAATGCCAACAGAACTTTATGTAAGTATAATTACGTAAAGTAAATGCAAAAATCTTAACATTTTCACTCAGGTAAAAACTGAAATCAATATGCAGAACATTTCAATCATTCTAAAAAGTTCCTTTTTGCCCTCTTCCATTCAATACCCCTTCCCCAGACAAGTAATATTCTTATTTCTATCACCATAGATAAGACACATTCTTGATGTTCTTCATTTACATATAAACTATTTCACATCGAATACAAAATGTATTTTTTTGTCTAGCTCTTTTACTTGACATAAAGATTCTGAAATTTATCCATATTTCTCCATGAATCGTTTTTTGTATTGCTGAAAAGTATTTCATTTTACAAATGTCCCTCAATTTTGATGTTGAACATTGTTGATGGACATTTGGACATTTGGATTGCTCCTCATTTAGGACTATTATGAATAATGCATTTGTGAACATCCTGCAAGAAGTTATCTTGTGGCCACATGCATTTATTTCTCTTGGGTACATGCTAAAAATGGAATCTGTAGGCCAAGGAGTTGGTTTCAGTTTCAGTTTATTAGAAACTGTCAAATGGTTTTCTAAGTCCTTGAATCATTCTGTATCCCAACAGCAACATACAAGAACACCTATTGCTTCATGTCCTCACCCACTACTAGGTTCTTTAGTTTTTCAAAAATCTCTAATGGTATGTCATTGTGCTTTAAATATACATTTTCCTATTATTAACGATGTTCATGTAATATAGATCATTCAAATATTTTCTTTTATGGGTGATTTATCTTTTTAACTATTGTAGAAATTCCTTATGTATTCTAGATATCAATTTTTGTCACATACATGTATTTCAAAAATTTCTTTCTAGCCTATAGTTTGCTTTTTTTACTTTATTAATGTTGTCTTCTGATGAGCAGAAAACTTGAATGTTGATGAAATCTATATGTTTCGTTCTTTTCTAATTAATTTTGTTCGTATTCTCTTTAGGAAATCTTTGCCTCCCCCAAGCTCATAAATATATTCTTGTTTTCTTCTAGAAAACCTTATAATGCTATCTTTCATTTTTAGTCTATAATCCATTTCATTAAAGTTCATTTTAATTTGGGTGAACACCTAATTGTTCCAGTACCACCTATTAGTAAAACATTCCCTTTGAATTTAGCTATATGGGTGACTTTGTCAAAAATCAATTGACCATGTTTGAGAAATTATCATTGAAATGGAGAGCAATCTTAAGCACCTGTAAATTACTGAGGAAAGAACAAATCAAAGGATGAAAATAAATTAAAATCAAACTCCAGCATCTTCACAAATTTTCCCAGAGGTATCCTTAGAAGCATCTATAAATTCCACTTGAGGCAAGATCTTATACTGAAATTCTAAGCAAAATTGCCCAATGCCATACATACACATATTTGCATTTTCCTGGGAAGAAGAAGTTTAACATTCTCCCTTAGGCATTCTAAAAAACAGATATAGAGAAACTTTTATTTTAAAAAGTTTTTATGGCATCAATTCCTTTTTAATTAAAGAGTCGTCTATGATGATTCTCTTAGGAATCCCTTAGAAGATTAGCCTTGGATAGTTATTTAAAATTTCTCTATAGTTGCTAGGTGTCGTGGCGCACACCTGTAATCCCAGTACTTAGGAGCCTGAGACAGGAGTATCACAGGTTTGCAGCCAGCCTCAGCTACTTAGTGAGTTTTCTTTATAACATAATGAGACCCTGTTTCAAAATAAAGAATAAAAAATATGACTGGGGGTGTAGCTCAGAGGTAGAATGTCCCTGGGTTCAATCACCAGTTCCACAAAAATAAATAAATAAATTCTCTACAGTTTACCCAAAGGTAATTTAACACCTGAGCAGGGAAGTAAAGAAAGTGACTGGCTAAAGTTTATATAGATACTTAATGGCAGAGCCTGGCATTAAAACTCAGAGACATAACTTCCTGGAACACTTTTTTGTTATACCAGGTAAAGGTGTTTCCTCGGGCAAACACTCCAGGAAGTACCACACATAAAGGTGATTGCTAACTTATTTATGAGAGTAGAAGAGTCATGGGATGAAGTAAAACATGTTCTCTGAAAGGAAGAAGAAAATAGGCACTTTAAATGATAAAAATGTACACTTCATTGCATTGATAAATAATTATCTAGCACCTGAAACCTACCAGGTGCTGTGCTAGGCAATGATATGACAGTAATTCCTTACTCCCATAAGATAACTAATATCCTTCCAATTCAGACATTATGTATACAAATATGCCTTAGATCTTATACACACTCAAAGATAACATCAAATGAGAACAAAATTCATTCATTCATTAATACATTCAACATAGCTTTTTTATTTATCTCTTCTATGGTCCAGCCACTGTGCTGAATAGGTAGTAGTACAGCTGAGGTATTGGATTTCAATCTATTCTTTTTACCTGTTAGAGGTATTTTTACATATTTAGGCTGTAGGAATTGTGAAGTAAAAATGACAATTTGTATCTATGAACCAAATACTAGCTGCTAGTCATATAGGCTAGTTTGTCCAGGAGGTCTTTACATTTCTACTTTTCTCTTTTTGAAGTATGGAATGTTAAACTCAATAAAAAGCTATCCACAGAATAGAAAACAAGTAATCAAAGATCTAATTCCAACTAAAATCAAATTAAGAAAAAAAAGACATATTTCTAGATGCATAGAGTATTCCTTCCAGGCTAATTTACGGTGTGTCCTATAAATCAAAGTACAATTTTTCTTGCCTAAGAAAAGCCATCCATCAAACATATTCAAAGGTTATGTCATTTCCCTTTCAGGCATAGAACAGTAGAATAGCTTGAAAATGTGAATAATGAATGCCAATCACGTAACAATTGGATTATATAAAACATCTACCTCGATAACTACTCACTTAGCATCTTCTCTGTGCAAACAAATGCATATGTGGAGGAGATAGAAATGAGTATGTTTCTTCATATCCCATGATCTTATTACCTCTTCAGTAAAAGTAGAACTGTCTAAAATAAGGCACAGTATGATATACAAGGGCGGATAGAGGGGGATATCTTCCTTTCATAAACAGAGGCGACATCTTCTTGACTCTCTAGGAGAAAACAATATTGGGAAAAACAGTTTTAGCCCATTTCTATAGCTTATTTTTCATTTCTTCCCATAGGAGAGGAAAGAACGTATCCACTGAGTTATCACCATTGAGTGATGTGACCTAGGCATGTAAGGAGAAAAAGGTCTCAGCTCTTAATAGACAATGATAGAACAGAATCAACTTCCTGATTTTTTATTGTAATGGAATTATGTAAGATATCAACATTGATGGAGACAGAATGAAGAGTTCACAATATTTTTCTCTACTTTTATTTGAAACTTCTATGAAACTATAATTAGTTCAAAATAAACTTCTTAAAAAGTTAACAGTACTCTATATTTCTCTAAGACTATTCTAACAACATAGCTTCTGGCCATGTATGGCTATTAAGAATTTGAGATGCCTTGTAAGTGTGATCTCTCTCTCTCTCTCTCTCTCTCTCTCTCTCTCTCTCTCTCTCTCTATATATATATATATATATATATATATATATATATATAAAATTTAGTATGGCAAAAAAAGAATGTGATACATCTTTAATAATTTTTATATCAATTGTTAAATTTACAGTGTTTGGGTATATTGATTTAAATATTGTTAAAATGAATTTTGTCCTTTCAAATTTTATGTGGGCACCAGAAATGGTCACATTATATTCCTATTAGAGCTGTTCTATGTAGTCTAATGAATCAGCTTGTGAGGAAAGCTACAATTCTGCAATTATCTGGATGTAAAAGCATCTTCTCAACAGAATCACCCTTTCCTCATGGGATGTAGACTTGGGCACGGTTGGAAAAATAGAGAAGCCCTTAGGTCTAAGCTGTGTTTATCAATCCAGGGAGATTTGTCATTTATGGGCTTTTAAGCCTCATTTACTAATTATTCCTGTTGGCTTCTTGTGTCTGTTTCAATGTCTAGAACTGGGGCAAGGCGACAAGGGAAAATAGACTTCCTTAAAACTCCAGCATAAAGAAATAAACCATCATAAGAATATAGAGAATAAAAAGAGAACTTTTAATACAGGGTATATAAAGAATATGAGTCACAAAATAGCATTTATATTGAGCTATACATATGGAAACATTCTAGGAACTAGTATATTAGAGAAACAGTTGTGAATTCTGAAAATGTGGGATGAGTTTGGGAAACAGCTAATTACCTTATTTGTCTGCACAGGGCCTAGCATCCCCAGGGTAGATAGTTTAGGACAAGTTATAGAAGAACTTGAATGCAGGCCATGAGTTTGAGGATTATTCCATAGACAATGGAGAGTTATAAAGTAATTTTGAATAGAAAATAACTAGCACTCTTGTTTGAAATAACTCTTAGTAATGTGAATAAAAGATTGATATAAAGAGATATTGAAGGCAGAGAGACCAAACTACTCAAGACTTGCTCAATATTTCATAAAACCTGGACATTAATGGATAGGACAGTCAACTTGTTAACCATAATTTTTCCCTCTGAATTAAGTAAGCCATTGTTGAGAACATTCTCAAATCCACCTGAAATCAGGGCAGGGAGGGTTATGTGTCTTTATCAAGCATATACTCTACTGGGGAAAGGCATTAAATATTTAAATGTGTGCCACTGAGCATCATGAAAGTCAAGCACTGAATACTTCTGATATATTTAATAGAGTCCTACCCTCACCAAGCTATGGGAATCAGTAAGTAACCCTACAGCCAAACCCCAAAAGATAACTCACTGAAGACAACTCAGTGAATCATGGAAAGGGAGAGTGTGCCAGTCTGGATTGGCAGGTGCAACAGGTGGGATGACCTGAGAGACAGTATGATGATTTTAAAGAACTGAAGAGCCCAGTATGACTAAAGTGTGGGAGCAAGAGGGAAAGAAGAGAAGGAATGACAATGGCTATGTCCTGTGCAGCTTGGGTCATAACAGAGACTTCAGTTCATGAAACTGTAGTTCATATCCTTTTTAAAAAGTGGGAAATTTGGATGGGAAGGTAGGTGGAACTCACCTAAACCACATGACAAAAAGGACAGGAACAGAGCTATGCTAGAGTATATTCAAACCGTCATGCTTAGGAGACAGACAAGAAAATTGCAAGACAGGCCTGTTTTAAAAAAAAATCAATTGCTAGCCTGGCATAATGGCACACACCTGTAATCTCAGTACTTAGGAGACTGAGACAGGAGGGTTGTAGGCTTGAGGCCAGCCTCAGCAACTTAGACTCTGTTTCAAAAATAAATAAGTAGGGTCAGGGATGTAGCTCAGAGGTAGAAAGATAGAAAGAGAGAGAGAGGGAGGGATGGAATCTTGACTTATTAAATGCACGAATAATTGATTGGAAGAGGAAAGAGAAGGGATAGAGACCTTTTTGGAGGCTCTTATTGTTTAGCCAATAACATATGGTAGTTATTTGAATTTTAGTTTTGCCTGTAGGAGTAGGAAAAAAACAAATAAAAGAGAATAGATGACTTAGGGAAGGACTGGATGGAGCGAATATAAGGAGATTATGGAGAGCCAAAGACAATACCTCTGTTGCTGGCTTGGTAGACGATTTCTTTCACAGTGAAAAAGAACAAGTGTTTACAGGGAGTTTAAGCCACCATCCACAATAGATACAGATTTTTATATCCTATTGGGTTATATTTGTCAGGGATCTTGAAATGACTAAATCCAACACCATCATTTTATACATGAGGAACATTCAGAATTCAAGTGATATTAACAAGGTTTCTCAATTGATGATGAAATGAGAACTAAACCCAGACCTCTTAAATCCAAAGTAGCTCAGTTCTTTTTTCTACATCTTTGCTTCACAAAGTTTGACCCATACACTCAAAAGGATCAGCATCACCATCACCCAGAATCTTACCAGAAATGCAGATACGATGACTCATCCCATATCTCTTGGACTTGAATTTGCATTTCAACAAGATGCCCAGGCATTTTATATGCAGTTATATTTTCACCTTACTGTTCTGAACCACAAGGTCCAACTTTATATGTAGAAGTCCAAAGCTAAATCTTTAAGAGATCATTCTTTATAGCCAGAAGACAAATACATTTATTTTCTCTTTTTAAAAAATAATATATATATAACCCAGTATCATAAATCTCAATTTTGTGTTCAGCAGAAAAGACCATTCCTGGTAATGCCAGGGAGCTGCTTTTACTCTTGCAAAAGAAAGGTTAAAAAAAAACTCAACCATTTTTCCTGTGACAGAAGATGTAATTGAATATCACTATGAGCTCAAAATACAATCAATTTGCTATATATATCAGCTTAAATTGATCTTAAGAATAAAGATAACATAGTTGATCTCTTAGATGGTACAGGCTTTGTAACTTATCCTTGACACCAATCTCATTAATTCTAGACAGATATTTTATTCTCAATTATTTGTTGGAGGAAAGAACATGCTTTTTGCTGTCCTAGGCTGCTATGAACAGCCCCCAAATCCTCTGTTCTTCATAGGACTTCAGGATATCTAAGTATTTCTTATAGAAACTGGATTGACTTGCAATCAGATCAAACTTTTTAGACTTTCAGATGATATTTTTGTTTATAGTTTACACTATGATTGGGGAGTATCACAGATTTTTATGTTTCCATATTCTGGCACCCTGGCCAAATGTTTCTTCCTTTGCCTTCATTTTATAATTTTACCTTAGAAAAAGCTAACTCATTCATTTTCTTCTAGTACTCTAATCATTTTTACCCGAAACTATCTAAGTCTTTATTAGCTTATCACTCAGAGATCCTATCTCCATAACAAAAGAAACTCCTTAAAAGCATAGCATATGTAGTCATATTTGTCTTAGTTTCCCCAGTGTCTGGTGCAGTGTACTTTGATTCTGCATGGATTCTTGAAAACAAATGGGGGGGGGGGAATAAGAAGAAAAAGATTGAGTAGGCTTACACAATATGGAAGGTTATTAGCACAAAATTAAGAAGTCCAGAATCTGTTCTGACTTGGTTGAAGGCTTGATACAGTAGTCCCAACCCACCAAAACCCAGGAACTCTAGTTTGCTTTTATATCTATAATTTGTTTTCTTTCTAATTAGCTGCTGTCTCAGTGACAATTGTCAACCACTGTAAATATATTTAGTTTGGATATAAGTGATTTAAATATCCATATGTGAAGTTTACGCTCGCTTCCTTCTTGGACTAATCCCGATGAGCTCACTATGAAAATCCAATTTTAAAAACTGCTATGGTATAATTAAGACTGTGTCCAACATGACAGCACCAACACATTTGAGATATTTTTAAAGTTGTAGAATTGGTCATTTACTCCAAAACCATGTGAAATATTTTGACAGAGAATAGTAGGTACAATTTCCTTACGATAACCACAGTAATTTTTGTCTTCATTCCTGCTTTAGTGTCTACTTTTGAAATAAACTCTGCTATTTAAGAAAAAAAAAAGTGTTAGCCTTACAATATACTACAGACCATGATGTGGTCCTAAGAGTATATACTTTGGAGATGGATTTGGGTTCAAACCTCACTTTTGTAAAGTATTTGCTGTAAGGATGTAGGCAAATTTCCTAGCCCCTCTTAATCTCAGTTTCCCTCAGAATTATATCAGCTAATGCAGAATAAACACTTAGTATAAACCTGAAACATGGCAAATGCTCAATGAACACTATTATTAACCCCTACATTCTCAGACATTCTTCTCAAGCCCTTCCTAGGGTCTGCGTGGTTCCTCTGCATGGTGGGTAGAGAAAGGCTAGAAATACTTAGATGCATATTTGGCTATTGTAATGCAAATGTTTTCAGAAAAGCATCTTTAGGGTAGAAAGTTAGAATTACCTTTTTTTTGTGTGTGTGTGGTACTGGGAATTGAACTCAGGGGCATTCTACCTCCGAGCTATACCCCCAACCCTATTTTTTATTCTTTACTTTGAAACAGGGTCTCACTAAGTTGCAGAATGCCTTACTAGGTAACTGAGGCTGGCCGTGAACCCGGATCCTCCAGTCTCAGCCTCCCAAATGCTGGGATTACAAGCATGCGCCATCACACCTGGCAGAATTAACAACTTTTTAACAGATCTACTTAAAATGTCTTAGGTTATACATCATATCTATACTATAGGTCTAAGCCAGCAACATGTTTTCTTTTTTTTTTTTTTTAATACATAAAGACTTAATGGAACACAGCTATGTCCATCCTATCCATTTATGTTGTTATCTTTGTCTGCTTTCATGCTACAAATGTAGAGTTGAGAAGGCACAACAGAGACCACCTGACTACAAAGCCTAAAATATTTGCTACCTTGTCCTTTAAAGAAACCGTTTGGCAACCCGCCTGTTATATTATCAATCACTTAAGATCATTAAAGAGAAAATCTAGAAGCATTCGATGGGTTGGTATAAATTACCATCAAGATCCATTTCAGTAATTTTCTGATATCCATAGAAATACCTCAATATGGTTCTTAGGAGATACAAACCAAAATTTAAAAAATATATTTATTTCATTTAGTTGTATAGCTACATAAATATAGTATTCTGAGTCCTCTGAAAGTACCTAGAGATAAGCACTTGGCTCAGGTTGTTTACTTTGGGCAAGTGATAGCAGGAAGCCATACTGGGGGACTGGAAAGATTAAAAGAGAGGACAAAGGTAAAGACGTGTAACGGTGCTGATCACTGCTGGGTAACTGAAGTTCATTATGTAAAGATTCCCTGAAGGGCTATGCAGAATACAACTAGAATGTCCACTGGAAGGCTGGAAGAAGTGAACATTTCTACCAGCTTCCATCTTTCATTGGTCAAGTCACCCATGGGTGATGACTCGCTCACCTTTCCAGATTTGTGCATGTATCAATGCAAAAAGGATTTCTTTTTTTTTTTTCCTTTTAAATGAATTGTATTTTTATTTTTTAAATTTTTTTAATTGGTGCATTGTACTCATACATCTTTGTTAGGTACAAGCTGGTAAAGGCATACATGCACATATTTCTCATTTAACCCTTCCCCAATTCCCGTCCCACTCCCTCACCCTCCCTCCTTCTCAGGTTCAATTTATTGACTTTGATATGTTTGTGAATGTATATCATGTGCATTAGGGTGTTCCCTCTCCCCATCACCTTCAGTTAAGTCACCTTCTTTGCTCATCTAAAGTTTCTCCTTCTTCATCTGGAGTCCCTCTTATGCCCCATTTTCTCCCTAGCATCCACATATTAGGGAGAGCATACGATTTTTTACTTTTTGTGACTGACTCACTTAACATGTTTTCCAGTTCCATCCATTTCCCTGCAAATAACATGATTTTGTTCTTCTTTATGGCTGAGTAAAATTCCATTGTGTGCATATCCCATAGTTTTGTAATCCATTCATCTGTTGATGGACATCTTGGCTGGTTCCATAGTTTGGCAATTGTGAATTGTGCAGCTATAAACATAGATACACAAGGCTGGGTGTGGTGGCGCACGCTTGTAATCCCAGCATTCGGGAGGCTGAGACCGGAGGATCCAGGTTCGCGGCCAGCCTCAGCTACCTAGTGAGGCACTCCGCAACTTAGTGAGACTCGGTTTCAAAATAAAGAATAAAAAATAGGGCTGGGGGTATAGCTCAGAGGTAGAATGCCCATGGGTTCAATCCCCAGTACCACACACACACACAAAAAAAACAGATACACATGCGTTGGTCTAATAGTTTGGTTTCCATTCTTTTGGGTAGATACCCAGAAGTGGTATTTCCATACAAATCCCTCAATTCAGCCACATGAAAGGTCTAGGCTCAGAAAGTATGAAATACAGTACAGCTCTTATGAGGTCAGATCACACTGCTCAAATGTGAAGAGAGTGGCCCAGCAATGGCTGGAGAAGGCAGGTCAAGAAGAAGTGAAGCCAGGCACAGGAGTTATCCAACATAGTACCTGACCCTGAATGTTCAAGATGCGTGACTCTCGAGGTTAGGAGTGCTTCCCATAAACTCCAAATGCAATGAACTGAATATGTTTCTTTAGCTGCTTTTTATGATCAAAGGAATGAAAGAGGGAACTTGTTAGAGACATAAAATAAATACTGATAACTCTATTAGAAGTTAATGATTATTTGCTGAAATTTTATGATATAGTAGCTAATTCTATAATCTCTTCAATTCAATTGATCATTTGAGCCCCACAACAAACATTCCAGGTGAAATGGTTACTTGTATTTTATGTGTGTGTAGGCTGAGGTTCAGAGAGGCTAAGTAACTCTCCTGAAGACATAAAACTGCTAAACTACAGAGTGTAATTGGGACTCATACCAGGTTTCCCTTACTGCAGAGTTTATGCTTTTTGTTTGTTTCTTTGTTTCTTTTGCAGTACTGGGAATTGAACATTCTACCTCCAAACTACAGGCCCAGCCTTATTTTTTATTCTTTATTTTGAAATAGGGTCTCACTATGTTGCGGAGGGCCTCACTAAGTCGCTGGCCATGAACTTGTGATTCTCCTGTCTCAGCCTCCAAAGAACTGGGATTACAAGTGTGCGTCACCACAACCAGCTGAATTTAGGCTTTTAAACATTTTCTTAATCTGCTTTTTAAAATTATTATAATTTCTTCTGGGGCAAACACAAATCTATCATTGAATACATTCTCTAATAGAATATTTGTCAGCATTTTAATGATTACTATACTATGAGTGGGCCATACACTCAATCTAGGCTGGTCAATAAAAAGATTGAAAACCCAACATGTTTACCATTTAATTGGTTATTTTAATCACTTGCTATTGATTAGATGACTAGAGAATAGTGTATATCCAAAGTAAATTGAAATCAATTAATATGTTGGCATCCTTACCCAGTCTTCATGGGCTTTTAGACATTCATTATTTAGCTTCTAGGTGGTAGAAAAATTATCTGAGTCTGTAAATAGTACTTAAAAGCACATTAGTACATTGTAAAGATAGACAAAATGAAGTTTCCCAGGAAGAAAATAATCGTTCTCACAATAGCTTGAAACAGTGATAAAGTTCTGTCCTGGAGTCAGAAATGATGAGTTCAAGGTCCAGCCCTGCCACACCAGTGGTCTCAGGCAAGTCCTTTTATCCCTCAGGAGCAGTTGGATGATTTTCAAAATGAGGTATCGTGTACCTTCCAGACTTTCATAAAGGTTTGGGTAAGATAATATACTTGAGAACACTCAATATAATACAAATATAGTGGGTGCATTTCTGTACCTTGGAATATAATCAACAGATTGTTGCTTTCAAAAATGATACCCACAGTAATCAATCCAAGAGCCAGAAGGCATTGAACTTTACAGTCTTCAGAGAATGTATCCACCTTTTATTTTTATTCTTTGAAATTCTGAGGACCAAACCCAGGGCCTTGTGTGTGTTAGGCAAGCTCTCCACCACTGAGCTATCCACCCAGCTCAAAACATCTCAGAGAATCTGTAAAGCCTGGATGATTGTGGTTAACTACTTATATTTCAGGGGTGACACTTGTCAGTGGATTTGGTAGTTGAGAGCAGTATTTGCAGTTATTTTTTTCTCTCTTTTTTATGTTGGTAAAAAATATATATAACAAAATTTACCATCTTAACCATTTTTTATTTTATTTTTTTCTTGGCAGTGCTATGTTAAGGCCTTGTGCATGCTAGGCAAGTGTTCACTAAGTTATACCCTTAGCACCCATCTCAAATATATTTAAGAATACAAATAAATAGTGTTAAGTATATTCATATTTTTGTCAAAATGATCTCCAGAACTTTCTAGTCATATAAATCCAAAACTCTATACCAATTAAACAACTCTCCCCTCTCCCTAGCCCCTGGTAACTATAATTCTTATTTATTTATTTATTTATTTATTTATTTATTTATTTATTTGTTATAGTACTGGGGATTGAACCCAAGAACATTCTACCTCTGAGCTATACCCCTAGCCCTATTTTATTTTTGAAACAAGATCTCACTAAGTTGTGGATGGTCTTACCAAGTTGCTGAGGCTGATCATGAACCTGCAATCCTCCTAGCTCAGCCTTCCAAGTACTGGGATTACAAGAGTGTGCCCCCAAGCCCAGCTCCCTTTCTCTTTTTATGAATTGATGATCTTTATTAGATGCCTTTTGTGCAGCAGACACTTATCTAAGCATTTTCTGTACGTTCCTACATTATTGGGGAATCTATAAGGATTTGAACATTCTACCAAGCACTCGGGCCATAAAAGAATGGAATTTCTCAGTTTTTCTCATTTATTCAAAACCATATGACTGGTATTTTTTTCTCCTGTTCCCAGGTTAAGTGTCCTGCTACATGATTATAGAACTTGAATCTTCTGCATTTTGATTCAGGTTAATCAATGTGTGTAAGTGGGAAAGTGAGTCGAGACACTTTGAGAGTACAGGAAGGCTCGGGTTCTTCACAGGACTCAGTTACAGATAGGGTAGAACTTTGAAAGACACTCTGCTGAGAGGCTTCATTTGTTTTATCCCTGCTTCTGAAGTTTCAAAGAAAAAGTTTCTCCCTGTCAAAGCTTCAGGACAAAGAAGAAGTGACCTGCCCATTCTCCATCTCAGAGTAAAAGAGCCTGAGGGCACTAGTTGAAATAGGCTTTATGTGATGCTCCTGCAGGGAGGTACATGCTGGCTCTGACATTGTTCCTGATTCGTTTGTCAAACTCTCCTTGTATCTTTCTCAGCTGGTAACTGAATTCCTCCTTTCCTTTCCAGGAACTTTTGCAATGTTTCTGCCCATCTTTATTTTGTGTTCTGTGAGGTTTCAAATAGAGGCCTCAGGTGATATGTTCTTCCAGTTCAATCACAAGGCTACACATGGGAATGGTTTTGATCTCCCCCTCTCAACACATACACACACACACACACACACACACACACACACACACACACACACGAGTAAGATAAGATACAGGCATCATGGAGATAGACTCTGACTTATAAATTTGCTTGATTATTATTAGTAGTAGAACAGTTAATACAAGATCTATTCACTTCACAAAATTTTAAAGGTATAAATACAATATTGGTAATTATAGGTGTAATGTTGTACAGCAGGTCTCTAGAACTTATTCATCTTGTGTAATTCAGGCTTTATACCCATTGATTAGTATCTCCCCATGTCCCTTCTTCCCAGCCCTTGGGAATCATGATTCTACTCTCTGACTCTATGAGTTTGGTTATATTAGATATTTCATATATGTGTACTCATGCAGTATTTCTCCTCTGTGACTGGCCATATTTATTTCACTTAGCAAAATGTCTTTGAGGTTCACCCATATTGCCACATATTGCAGCATTTTTCTGTACTAAAACTATTATATTATCCATCAACCTTACTTCGGGTTATTTATCCAAAATAATTGACATACTTATCTCAAGCAGATATTAGGAGTACAATGTTCATTGCAGCACTATTAATAATAGCCAGGATGGGGAAACAACATAAATATCCAACAACAGATAAATGGATAAAGAAAATGTGTTATATACACAACAGAATATTATTTGGCCCTAAAATAGATGTGTGTGGGGTGGTTTTTAATTGTCATAATTTGGAGTTTTAAGACATTTTAATCTTTCAACATTAAAAAAGTGAATATTTTACAGATATGCAACATGAGATTTTCTGCCTTGTCTTAGAATATTGGTAGCTTTACAACACTTCCATTTCCAATATAGTGATAGCTGCTAGAACTTTAGATGGATCTACCTTTTTCAACTAGGTAAATATTATTTAATATACCATAGTCCCTTCTGGTCCATTTTCTATGGCATTTCCTGGCTGGACCCTGTCATAAATAAATTTAATGCCTTTTGGTTTAAAAACTTCATCTTTACCTCCAGAGACCATATATACCTTTGTCTGAGTCATTAGCTCACAAGAAAAAAGTGCAGTCAGTTATAATCCTTGCTTATCTGTCTCTCTGGCAACAAAAGCTTTCTTTATATCACTCTGACTGAGTTAGGTCCTTTTTGATAAATGAGGAGTAAAATGCATTAAAACCTAAGTTTCATGAGAATGAGGATTTCTGTGTTTTCTTCATTACTGTGCCTGCAGTGCCTAAAATGGTAGCTATGCATAGTATGCTCAATAATCTTTTGTTGAATGATTAAATGAACTAAACTTATGATATCTCTTGGCCTTATAGCTTCTTATGGTGTCGGAGGGCAGTCTACTCAGTTTTTGCTTGAAAATCATCCCAAATCCTGACATTCAGTTGTGACTATGATACTAAATGTTGACCAAAGAATAGAGCCAAAGGTCTAAACTATCTGACTTTTATCTAGAAAGAGTTAGTAGTTAAAGTGGTGGGGAGTGACTTTAAGTTTAAATTCCATTTCACCACTGGTAGCTATATGACCTTGGACAGCTTTCTGAAGGTCTACCTATAAAATGATATTTGCATCATATAGCCTGAGGTTAAATAAGATAATCTATGCAAATCCTTTAGCAGAGTATTTAACACATAGTACATCTCGATAAATGCTAAATGTTAATATTTTACCTTGAAGCTCATTTTAGAATAGAGGCTAGTAAATCATTTTATCTGGATCGAGCTTTCACATAGAACAGTCCTAGGGGGTAGGGGGAGATAGGGCTAGAAGTAAACAGTCTAGGCTGTGAGAATTATATATATATAAAGAGGGAAGTGATTTAATCCCCACTCCTTCTGCATATATATACCATAAACTACAAAGATTATTCTGGCATAGCAAAGGGTAAGCTGAAATACAGGCAGTCACTTCTCATGGCCTCTGTATGTACTGACAAATGTAGATTTCAGGGTTTGGTTTTTTTTTTTTTTTTTTTTGGTTTGTTTTCATATATGTAGAGATTATTACTTTCTTTTGTTTGAGAAGTTTGATTAGTTTCACAAGGTGAATTGCTCCCAAATTTGTCATCTAAGTGAAGTCAAGGGCCCTGGCCCCCTCCCTCTGTGTCAGGACACTCTACCTCAGCACTTCCCAGAATAATGCTGCAATCAAGGAAGGAAATGTCTCACTCACTTTGCTCTCTCTACGGCACTTAAGCTATTCAGAATCACAGCCCCCTTGTGACCAGGAGGTCATCTGGAAAGCTATCTTGGGAGCTGTTCAAAGTCAGAACTCTCAGCACATTTCTTTATGACCCAGCAAGTAGAGAAAGCGACGAAGAACACGTTTTGCAGTTGTTTTCAAGCACTGTTACACTTAGACTCTCTGTTAAAAAAAAAATTTCAGTTAGGCTTCAGGGGTTTTTTTGGATATTTATTATTAATAAAAAGATTTCATAGAATGGAAGATTATTAAATTGGTGACATCTTAGACCTTCCCAACCAAATACCCAAAGGAAACTACTTAAAAACATCCTGAGAAGTGATGTGGTTTTGTGAGGATAAAGAGATTCATTCACTTTTACATTTATGCATGTATTTATTCATCCATTTATCAAATACATATCAAATACTTAATCTATTCTTGGTCCTACCTACTTAGTGTTGAGCAGTACAAACAACCTATCAAAGGACATAAAGACAGACTCACATCGTACATGTCATATCCAGTCCATTTTAAGTATCTTTTGGAGGCCATATGAAATAATACTTAACAATTTGAGTTCTGGATTCACACAGACTTGGATTAGAATCTCATATTATTTGTATGATTTAGAGCAAACCATTTAATTCCCCTAAACAGCAGCTACTCTTTTAGTAAACTGGAAAAAGTAATAATATATACTGCCACAGCTCCTTAATAGCTGGATCTTGAGCAAGGTTGGTCCGCTGGAGTCCTGCAAGGCAAATGATTCCAAAAGAAGGAATGTGTGGCATATCCCACTTTGCATTATTATATTCTGGAAATTTGGGGTGCTTTGGGTTTTGCTTCTACATTAATTATAAAGGAAAATTTCTTAGAAACATGTGGCCTGACGGACAGTGATCTTTTAGCTGAAAAAGCAGTGTCATGAGACAACCCAATTCATTAACCACATACAAACATTAGTCAGGAAATCGGCCTTGCAAGTTTAGTTACTAAACAGCCTTATGTTCCCTCTCAGCACACAGGTATAGAAACAAAATAAATAAGCCAAAGAGATTTAGGTCTACTGTTTTATCTATGAGTAAAGAAGGCTTTAAGACAGATAGTCTTTGTCCACTTCCACCTTGTCTCCCTAAAATTTCACCGGACACATTAACTCTCTAGCTGCCTGAGACAAAGATAGGAATACTGCTTAAAGGAGCTAAACAAATAGTAAAGATTTAAACTAATGAATAGAGATTATTCGTTAACCTTTAATACTGCTTTGTACTAAGAGAATCTTTATATACGTATTACATTTTGTAACCTTTACTGTTTTCTTAACCCTATTAAATGTCATGGGAAATGGCTTTTCTAGTTAAAGATGTACTTACTCAACCTTTCAAAAAATAAGACTGTAAAAATTCCTGTTCTATATGCCTCACTGCAAAAGAGATAGTATAAAAAACACCTACTAACAAGCAATAAACAGATGTGCTTCTACACTGCATACAGTGTGCATGTAGTGAGTGTATTCTTGTGACCTCTTGTCTCAATCCACACCTATCAAAGGACCCCAACCCCACTGCCTGGAGGGCTGGACCCCCACAATATACCTCATGTTCTGTTGAAAGGATTAAGTGAGAAAATTCATGTTAGGTGATTATCAACATGCCAGAGACATAATAAATCATGACAGAAGTAATACCTATTGTAAAGATATATTGCTCATTGATTGTCATGTGTGTGTTTTTTTTTTAGAACAGCTAATTCCAAAAATAGATTTCCTCCTTACTCTATTTATTCCTCGACAACAATTGATAGAGGGTGATTGTTTGTTTATTTGTTTGTAACTAATCTGGCCATGGAGGAAAAAAGAAGGAAAGAAAACTCATGGTTTTAGAATACTTTGAAAAATGGTAGATTCAACCTATATACTTGACCTCATCAATTTTATCAAAGTACAAGCTAAAATATTTAAAGGATTCATTTAATTAAGCATTTTCCAAGTATTAACATCTAATCAGTTAGACACACTAATCATTAGAAAAATAAAAACTAATTTTTGCCTCTAAAAGATATTTTTGTTTCTCAAAATTTGAGATCAGGGAAAATGATTTTATTCTAACTTAAAAACTGAACAGTCGAGATGTGTTAGAATTAAAGAATAATTTACAATAACCTTTAGCTGCAAATTTCTAAGTCATCTTCATGAATCATCAAAATCAGTGTCATATAAGATACATGCTATTATAAGTGCCTCACTTTTTTTCTGAAGATCCATCTGTCACTCTTTTAATACCAAGCCATTCATGGGAGAAAGACTATCTTCAGAAAAAAAGAAGTGGCTACCTGTACTGTAAATTATTAGATGTCAAAGAGATTTTTATATATATTTTTCTCCTGCTTAACTGGAATTCTGGACAATTTCTTTAATTACTACTAGACCTGAAATTCTTATGGAAAAGAAAAATTTATGCTGTTACCAAGTATATTATATTTTGACATGAAAATTATTAATATGTTTATGTGAGTATATCCTCATTGAAGATTCAAAAGTTTCTGCGGCTTGCTAAGAATAACTGAAAATCTTCCTCCTTTTCCTGTAAAACATAGCCAAAGTTTCATAAACAAATTTATATACACACATAAATATTTTTCATTACATAAATGAGTCTATATTATTGTTCCTCAATGCATTTTTTTCCACATAAAATATATTTTGATAGTCTTTCTAGATTTGTTTGTCCTTCTGTTTTATGACTACATACCAATAATGTTTTCTTTGACTATTTTCCTTAATGGTGAACATCAAGTTATTTCCAAATATTTGCTATTTCAAAGAATGCTAAAATGAATGTTTTTGTCTAAATGTCTTTGAGCATATGGGTGACTATTTCTTCAGGATAAGTTCCTACACTACAAACATAAAATCGCAATAATAATGCTTATTGCATGTAAAATTTGATCGATTAAGCCAAAACATTTCATCTCTCTCAAAACATTTTATCTTCCAAAACATTTCATCAATTTAGACTTCCTGTGCTTGTTGGGAATTTATCAAGTAACAAAAAAAATTTACTCAAGATTAATTTAACTAAATGGAAGTTTATTTTTCTTATAGAAGAAGAGTTTTGGGGGTAGACAACTGGTAGTATTTGTTTAATGGCTTAAAAATATCTTAGGTCCTATCTGTAAGTTCCTTATGAGCACAAGATAACTGCCATTGCTCCTGGCATCATGATTATGTACAAACAAGCTGAGTCAAAGCAGGGTTGCACCTACTACAATCCATTTTTTTATCAGTAAACACTTTCTGATATACCTCCACAGCATGTTTATTGTTTATTAGCCCCCCCAATATAGTTATTGATTAGAGCAATATCTTATGACCAGCACAACTGCAAAGAAGGCTGAGAATATGAGTATTTATATTTCTAGTATCTAACATTGAGGCAGACAAAAGAGAAAATAGTAGGAAATGGGTGTGGGTTATCAAAACATCGGTGTTGCTGAAAGCCACAGAGGTATCTGAAAATGACCATTTATTTCATCCTTACCAACATTAGAGATCTCAAGCTATCTTACCTGTTTTATGAGTTACTAAAGACTTATCTAATTTATAAAAATTCATTTAGCTGATAATTTATGCTATTGCACATCTTTTAAAACATTAGTCCTTTGTAATCATCTTCTATGAATTGGAACTTTGTATCAATTATTCATCTTAGTAAATCCAGGAGTATGTTTTCACAGAAAGGTATTAAGTCGCTAAGTGTACAGAAAAGGATAGCTAAAGAAAAGGACCATGAGCTGGAAAACAGGTCACTGAATAAAAAACCTCAAAAGAACTTTAGAGTGTGTGTGTGTGTGTGTGTGTGTGTGTGTGTGTGTGTGTGTGTGTGTTCATGCATACATGCATTCTTGTGAATGGAGGGGATTGAACTCAGAGGCATTCTACCTCTGAGGCATAACCTCAGCCCTATTTTATTTTTTTAATTTATTTGGAAACAGTCTTGCTAAGTTACTGAGAGCCTCACTAAGTTGATAAGGCTGGCTTTGAACCTGCAATCCTCCTGTTCCAGCCTCCTGAAAGGCTTGCACCACCACACCCAGTGTATATCATTTGTTTTTGTATAGATATGCCATTACATTGAAGGAAAAATAACTTTTCATAGGTACCACACAATCTCAGAGGAAGTATATAGCTGAAGTAGTGTTCAAGCACTCTTTCATAAAACCAATGTCAAAGTCACATATTTCATACATGACTTACCTTCAGAATTACCTAAGGAACATACTCAGTGTTCCTGATCACCAATTCTAAGGTTTATGATTCAGCAGATCTTTAGTCGGCTTTGAGATCTGTGTTTTGGTTTTGGTTTGTTTTTATTTTTGTTTTTTCCCCTAGAGAGAGCCCTGCTGATTCCAAGATTTGGCATCCTGCCGGAGGGTATGGAGGAATCACCAGTCTACAAAGCATGGGATCTCTCCATGGTGCTGAAAGCAAATTGCTTTAAAAAAACAAAAGCAGAAAAGCTAATTCCAACAAAAGTCACATTTTAACATAGGAGTAAGCCCTTATGTTCTAATAAGACCAGTTAATTGCAGTATAGCAAACATATATTTTATCACGTTTCAAAATATTTGTGAATAAAATAAATGCATTAGATTTTCTATTTAGAACAAACTTCAATTTAATCCCTGGTATAACTGAATGTTCAGTGCAATCTGCCTATTTTAAATAAATATAAACTCTACTTAATATCTTCTCTTGAAATTCGAGTTATAAAACCATTAAAATCAGCCTCAAATATCTGGATGCTTAAAATTTGTAAGGGAATTCCAAAAGATTGTGTTTTTGTTGATAAATAAATGAGAAGTGTTTTTTTTTTTTTTCTCAGACCACACTGTCTTATGGACTCAGATGTAAAGTCAATATGAGAAGACATGTCAGAGAGCTTGAGTCTTACAAGGGTTATTGGCATTATTACCAGAGGATCTTTGCTGTGTAGTCAAATTAATATGCTTCTGAGGAAAAATAAAAAGAATAGTTTGGTTTAAATTAATTAAATGCCTTGTTGATAATAACAGATGCAGTGGTTAGGATGTATTCTAGAGGTAGGGTAAAACCAAAATCTTCTTTGTATTAAGCCAAAGAAGGGAATTAGTGGTGGAGATTTGGGGTCCTATCAGAGAGCCTAGGTGATGTTTCTGAAGGGGAGAGTTCATAGACTCACCTACTTACTCTGTTATTGTTGGGGAACATAATCATGTTGAACACATAGACACTTCAATACCACAGGGGCTGTATTGTTCTAATTATTATGCAGTGGAGAAAATTAATGGAAACCACAATGGAGAAAGAGAGATAATTTATTTTCAGCCAAGGGAAATTTCTATTGTCTCTTGGGAATGGAATTACTTAGGAAAACAAATGAAATTGAATATGGTAGTGTTATAAGTTTAATTTATTCCTGTAATTTAATTGAGTTGACTGATAGCCAAGCATATTCATTCAGTTAGGTATTCACTATCTTGTGTGGCAATGGGTCATTTTTCCCACATCACTCTTGCTCAAAACAAGATCCTACTTGGGGTATATGAGTCTTCGTTTTACAACTCACCAAACTCATTTGGAGCTATGTTTTGTGGAAGTAATTAAGTAGCATTAGAAAACTCTGATTAAAGCATTATGATTAATTCAAGCATATTCATTTCCACTTCATCAGTTCTGTTCATTTGAATCTGTACTCAATGCCTCTTTTTAGCTTCTTTATTTTTTTTTTAAATCAAAATATCTTCTCTATGGGGAAAATCTGGGGTACTGTGGGGTTGTGTTTTGATCTATTTGCAGGTTTTTCCAGAGCTGGGAGCCTATAAATTTATTTATGCTGTGAACATTTTTAGACTTGAGTTTTATATCCAATGTGGATTTCAAAGGAACTTTAAGCAGCACATTTCTCCCTCATTGAAGTATCAAGTATCAAAATGATGTTTGATGTCCAAGGAACTTGTAAAGCCTTCATCTTCCTTTGAGCAGAGAAGGTCATAATTTTCCACTATCAAAAAGAATTTAAAGTCCCAATTTCTGTATTTTTCTCACAAGTGTTCTCTCCTCCACTTTGACTCCTTTCCCCTCTAGCTTCTCTTCTCTTTTTTAATGGCTTTTCTACTCCCAGACTCCTTAGAGTTGCTCATTAAAGTCACCCTGTAGCTGCCACATCTATCCCTAGTGAAAAGGGACTTGTCCACTGATAAAGCACTGCAAGCTTAACTTAAAATTGATTTGATGAGCTGACCTTGAGGGAGATAAAGTATCCAGAGAATGGTCTTGCCCACGAATAGATGCATGAGGATATGGAAATTTCAGCTACAACTTCTCATACATATTAATCCCTGGTGTGTTTTCCTACTCCAGTGTACCATGGTGAGCCCTGGTTTGTTCCATCCTTTGTAAATGAAGCATTTTGAGAAATCAGTAATTGACAAAGTCATTATGATTATTGGGGGGGGGGCATTTTCAACACTGAAAAATTATTCACTCAGAATACATACTGCCTGATATTTCCATAACTTCCACTTCTACCAAGAAGATCTGAATGATTAAAGGAGACAATTATGCCAGAAAAGCAACCAACATGAAAACAGTTCCACTCATGACTGTGTGCCCTAGTACATGACACTAACCATCTAGAAATGTGTTATGAATAAACAACACAGCTATAATGTCATACTAGTAGGTGTGCAATTTCTGCAATTTTCAGAATTAAAATACACAATAAAAAGAAAGCAAGTTGATACTATCTAAATCATAAAACTCAAACCATCTGGAATTGATTTCAAGGGAAGAAATTTATAGACATGCTTCTTTAAAAACATGAGCTATACATGCTCATTTGTGTGGGCATAGGGATCCCTAAGAGTCTACATGTAAATGTGTTTTGTTAAATAGAACTTATTTCCTATAATTCATGCAGCAATATTTTTATGTCACTAAACACTTTCCGTGGGTGGCAATCTACATGGTGAATTTTTAAGGTGTTCAGATAGGCCTGGTGGATCTCTCAGTAGAAAGCTCCTCTAAGGTCCCAAATCACTTGTGAAGGAAAGAAAATATTGTTTTAAGTTAAGAAAAAACATTATCTAACAGAAAAATATTACATGATTTTAATTATATAGGATTATAATATATAAATAAACTAGAATATAGTAATAAATTAGTCAATTGTCACACAGAAATCTATTTCTCACAGCTCTGGAGATTGGGAAATTCAGTATTAAGGCACTGGGTGGATTCTTTGTCTGCTGAGGGCTACCTTCCCACTGTAACTTCACATGCTAGGAAAGTAGCAAGATAGTTTTTTGGGTCCCTTTTATCAAGATGGTACTAAAGGTCTCAGCCATGGTGACTTAATCACCTCCATTTTACAGTGGGTTCACTTCAGCCTGCATTTCCTCCATTTTTTGAAACAGATTTATGTTTCTTGCCTGAAAACCAGGTTAGAAAATTGGCTGAATGAAAAATTATATGAACAATTTGCCCCTTTGGACCGCAGGTTCACACTCAAGTTGGTGAGTGCTTATATACAGAGAGGCCCAGAGGACCTGGCAGAAAGAGTCAATTTCTCTCTCTCATTTCCTGGTCATTCCAGGGGATATATTTAGTGAATGGAAATGAGGAAGGAACTGCAGATTTTCTTCTGCTTTTGTTTTGACAAGTTGGTATAGAATAAAATAAATTAATACACAACATGAAAGTTTCATGAAGTGTCATAAAACATTGAAAACTTTATTACAGTGACTAAAACCAAAACCTCACAAAGTTTCTTTTTGCACTCAATCTTAAGATACATCTTGGTGGTCTTTGATTGATCTCCAACAAAGTTACAATCACTAATGGGATCCTCACTAGCTGTGTGCCCCCTGTGAGAGTTTTAAAATGCAGAGAATCCCCAGAATGAGTATGAAAATCTTCAAAAAACCTCCCTACCATAAGTCAGAAATTTGAAATAAAAATTGAACACACAAATTCATCACCTGGACAGCTGATTACCAAAAGTGAACCCTTGAAGAAGAATTTTAATATGTTTATTATGGGATAGTAAAATCTCCCAAAGTTAGTACCCTGGTAATAGATTATTAGATAATTTATTATAAGATACAAATTAATCAGAATAAAACATCCTTATTTTAATTGACATATTAAAATTAACTACATTTATGCTTTACACTGTGGTGTTTTGATATGTTTACATTGTGGAATGGCTAAATCTAGCTATGAAATATCTTCATCAGAATGTTCATTTTTATTGTTAAAAAAAAATCCTGTGTGTGTGTGTGTGTGTGTGGTACTGGGGACTGAAACCAGAGGCATTCTACCCTATTTTACCTTCTAATATGAAACAAGGTCTCATTAAGTTACTGAGGGCCTTGCTAAGTTGCTGAGGCTATCTACAAACCTGTGATCCTCTTGTCTCAGCCTCCCAAGTCCTGGGATTACAGATGTGTACTACCACACCCAGCTAAAAAAAAGCCCTACTTTTAAAAACCAAATTAGTGCAATTAAAGACTAATTCATGCCTGGATAAAATGCTATTAAAATTAATGATGTTATAGCTATATAAAATGTGAGATCCTAATTTGTTATATATATTTTTTTAAATCTGATTTATGCTGGCTGGAATGTAACATGCCTGTAATCCCAGTTTCTCAAGAGGCTAAGGCAGAAGGATCACAAGTTCCAGACCAGCCTTGGCAACTAAGCAAGACACTATGTCAAAATAAATAAATAAATAAAGCTAGTGATGTAGCTTCGTGGTAAAGTGTCCCTGGGCTCAATCCCCAGTACTACAACATCAAAAAATGTGATTTGTTTTATTTAAAATTCAAAGCATTCATTATACATTAAAAATAATTCATTAAATTTTCCAAAATAAAGAGTGAATGTGTATCTATTTCATATTTCTTTTTGATCTGAGTCTATTTACTTTAACACATTCAGTCTATTATCAAAATATCTACAACAGCTGAAGTAGTTTCCATGTGGGGGAATTCCCAGCAACCAAGAGGCTGCCGTATTCTGAAAAGTGCCTTTTCATTTTTGTTCTTAAGTTGGGCTCCTGAGTCACCCTTGAGTTATGAGCGAGATGGTAGGGACTTGGAGCTATGCTTTCTGACTTGTGAATGAGGGGGACACTTCCAGTCCCTGTAGAGAGCATAGAGTTATGGATATGCATTTCTTGAAACTAGTTGTTGAGATTTTTTTCCAGGAAGCAAATATATGTGAATTCCCAAGTGCCCTTCAGATAAATATTTTCAGCAGCCAGCCCAGAAGGGGAGCATTTAAGAACAATGGTAATTAAGATTATGTTCATGTTTTTGGCAAGAATGTATCTAAGCTACTTAAGGGATAGCCACTATAAGAACAGGTAATAATTTGGTGGATTTAAGTAGAAGAAGACACACCAGATCATCCAGTATAAATAAATTTCCCTTGTGCTGACATCAAAGCTACCAATCTAAGTGAAAGAGATAAAGAATCAGGATGGTACCCATCTGGTGAATTCTTGCTTTCTCCCATCATTTTTAACTATTCAAGTACTGAGCTCTCAGAAAGTGCTGACGCATTAAATTGTTTTGGTATCTTTTTTCTGCCTTGATAAAAGTCCCTCTCTCTCGTGTGTGTGTGTGTGTGTGTGTGTGTGTGTGTGTGTGTGTGTGT